>CATIVE010000563.1:0-33119 GCA_949628195.1 Phasia obesa
CAAAAATAAAATTATTTTTGACAATTTTGTTTTAAATATTTTTTATTTCTTTTTTAAAATTATAAAATGAAAATTTGTGTCACATCCCTTGCATTCTTTTGTGTTCTTAAATTATGATCTTAATGTTATTCGGTAGGAAATATCCTACTGACTATCGAACATTTCATATATTAACATTTTTAGTTAAAAAGCCTTCAATCAAAGATGCAGGAAATAATCAATAATTTCCTTATTGATTATTGCATATTTTTTAGAAAATCGCTTTACAGCTAATTGATATATATTCAGTTTATAGCTAACTACAAATTTACTAACTTTAAGCTAACTTCTGAGTAGTCAATAAGACAACTGACTACACCCTGGGACATCACAATGTTAAAAATATTTTTAATAAAAATAATCCAAATATCAACTACTACTGGTTGCGAAATAGTTTGCTTAAAGTGCATTAAAAGTTAGTTGAGTTGCTTATAGGGTACATACATATTTTGATATTTTCTGCTTACCTTTTATATGTTTGATATTTTGTATTTAAAACTATCATTTACATATGTAAAATAAAAAACAAATTTATTTGTTGAAAACAAACGACTATTTAATGCTTTTACGGTTTTAGATGAACAGATAGCTTACACACATATTTCTGAACTGAAAACGGCCAAATACACGAAAATGTGTATTTTTAGAACCTAACATTATTTGTTTATTTTAAGTCATACTTAACATACTATGTTTATTTAATATATCATGGTTACAAATATAATTTTTATTTTTAAATATTAAATATTGGTTGTGGTTTGCATCTTAATATGGTTCAAATCAACCATGTTGCTTTTTTTGGTGCGTATAACCATTGAATTAACAAAAACTTGTTTATCGTACCAAAGTATTGTTGAAAATAATTATAATTTGTTCACAGCAAACATGTATTGTTACAGAGAACATCGTGTGGTTTCCGTGACCATACAATAACCATGTTTTTTCTTTGCGTGTATGTACATATATTAAAGGTATATGTACATTTTTAGAATGTGATTCTTCTGGAATGATATAAACGTACCATATTTCCAAAGTTTCGTGGTCTTCCCTATAAGGGCAATAAATTTAGTGATTTAAGGTCCTCATTCTCAATAAATGATGTTTTATAGAACAGTTTATACGGTTTGCTTTTTAAAACCCTTATCCAGCATATCTTCCGCCAATTTAATTCTACACTATTGCTATTTTTCGGCTTCTTTGAAATGCATCTTCTGAGGTTTTTGTATTTATTATATTGTAGAGGCTGATCCATTTCGAGGTACTTTTTGCAATAGCCTTTTTTTGGTGGTATGATCGGTAAATATTTCTTTAAAAATTATGCCGGCTGTTTATTATAACCGACTGTTTGATGCATGAAATTGAAATTCGTGATCTCGGCAACATTTGGTTTCATCAAGACGGCGCGGCGCCACTTACCACACATCGCATCAATCAATGGATTTATTGAGAGAACATTTCGGTGAGCACATAATTTCACGTTTTGGGCCGGTAGATTGGCGACTAATATCGTGTGATATCACACCGTTAAATTTTTTCCTATGGGGATATGTAAAGTCTAAAGTTTATGCGGACAAACCCTCTTCGATTCAGGCCTAGGAGGAAAAGATCACGCGTGTCATTCGCCAGTTACCAGTCGAAATGCTCGATCGAGTCATCGAAAATTGAACTCAACAGATGGACCGTCTGCGACGTAGCAACAGCCAACATTTGATAGACATTATCTTCAAAAAATAAATGCCAAAGAATGTTCTTTCAAATGATAGTAAACATTCTTCATTAAATTTGAATTTTGTGTGTTTTTTTCTTTAAAAAATTAGGGAAACTCGAAATGGATCACCCCTTATAATAAAAACTGAAATTCCGGGAAACTAGATAAATTTTTATATCATCTACAATGTTGCCACACATATAAAAATGCACTGATGAAATTTTATAGTACAATTTTGAAGAAAGTGTATTTACACCATTTTAAAAGTACACCCAATTCGGTTTTTTACACGGTCTTTTTTGTACGGTTTTGATTCAACAAGGTTTGAAAATATAAAAATTATTTTTTTACACGATTTTATTCCTTTTAGCACGATTCAAAATGATTTGGACTCAGATTTATTTGTAAAATTTTAAGTTTTGCTAAATATTTTTATATAAAAAATTTTGAGGAATTCCCTTTTTGTGCATACAAGCATTTTTACTTGTTAGAGCAATTGAAATGTGTGTTTTGTGAATTATCAATGCATCTCTAATCGAAGACGTCGGAAATTACAAATAAAAAACTACAACGTAAAGCCATTTCTTTAGAAAACAAAATTAAAATTTTAGATCGCCTTCGAAATGGAGAAGGCTCAACATTTCTTAGCAAAATGTTCGGTTTATATGCATAAATGTGTAAAAATAAATATGATTTCTATTTCTTAACAAAAATTCTCGTTTTTCACTAATTTTAATAGGTTTTAGAGATAAGGAACCAAAAACATATTTTTGTGTATGATCACGGATTCATTTTCACGGATTTTTCTAGAACCAATCTACCGTGTGAAAACAGAATTAGGTGTAATTATATTTGTAAGTTCATTAACTTTGAAAATTTGTAATGATAAAAACAATGAAAATTTTAACAGATTTTTTTTTTTTTTTTTTTTGGAAAAAGTTTATAAATAAAAAGTTCATAGTAAATTACATCAATTTTTATGATTAACTAATTTGTTGTCAAAACGTACTTACATCATTTTCAAAGTAAACGGCTCACATATAAGTTTAAATTCTAACTTATTCTATTTAGTTCGTTTTCGTAATTTCTTTCCGCTCGCCAGGTGAATCTGGACTACTCAACATTTGCTGGAAGTTGCATATAATTTCTATTATTCATGCTCTTCTTTCATAGCCCTGATAAAAACATCCTAATTAATTTGATGATAGTATCTTTATCGATAAATCTGTTTGGTTTTGCGAGTAAATAATTTACCGGTTAAAAAAATATTGTCAGCTTTATTTTCCATTAAAATTCAATTTCTTTTCAAAACGATTTATTTTCTATTTCGTTGAATAGATAAATAAATAAAAATGTATCAACGAAAAATTGTGATGGAAAGTTTGATTTAACGTTGTTGCATTTTGATTCAACCATCTATTGTCAATTGGTAAGAACGAAGTCCTTGTGGTTGTAGACTATTTCTTGTAAATTAAGTTGTAAAATTAAGTTGTCTAATTTCAGCTTGAAAATATTCCGTAGTGTTGTCTAATTTTCTAAAATTTTTTAGTAGTTTAGAGTGAATAATGAACTATAATTTGTGAACTATATTGCCCTAGAGCAATAAATGTCATTGATATGATGCTTTAAAGCAACTTTGACTGCCGCATTTACAACAGTTGAAAATAAAACTTAAGTTTTGGGTGTCATCATGATAAAGCTTCTCTGTAGGAGAAAACATCTTAACTTAGAACATTCGCTAGCAAGATACATACAATAGTTCGTTTTTAAATTGTCAAGATAAAAAAAAAAAATTGGTAGTTTTCTGACATATCAAACTTGTAATAATAGACTATTATAGCACTCTCGTTCGGAAATAAACAAAAATGTCAAAAAAACAAAGTTTCAAGGTTTTGTTGTAGTACGAGTAACCTAGATAAGTCATGTATGTTTCGCAGTTTCTTACATTTAAGTTGTGTGCTGCACTAACTTTCAATTTACGCAAAAAAAAGAAATGTTTTCTGAGTATTCTTATTTTTACGCAAGGTAAAAATAAGAATTTCAACCATATAAACAAAAAAAAAAAAAAACAAAAAAACAAACAAAAATAGGAGCTAAAGAAAACAAAGGTAATAATATTTTTCTTATTGTTAGAAGGCTGCTGCCAAAATCTATTGTAGTGCGACTGCATAGACTCTTTCAAGACAAATCGCAAGTGTCTAAACCATAAAACACTTCTTAAAAACAAGTAAAAGTGCTATATTCGGCCGTGCCGAATCTTCTATACCCTTCACCACGGTGATTTTATTTATACAGACATGTACATTGTTGACTCTTTACTTAAATAAAGTCGTATGAGAAAAAATCATTATTCATGAGTTAAAGAAATAGAAGACAAATGAAAACAAATTCCGTTTGCTACAATTGTCGCCGTGTTGTCAGCTACTTAATGATATTGAAGCCGACAGCTACATCGTAAACTCTGACATTATTGTAGAAATACTTATTTTGCTTTTATAAAATTAAAAAACTTTTTCAAAAAATTATAAATATTTCCTCCAAAACTGTTTTTTGCATATGAATTTTTAATTTGCAATTTTGTGACATTTTCTTTTGTTGAATAAAATAGAAATTAGCCTAAGTTGACGACAGCCACAACGTTTCATTTTTGACAGTTTGTAGTCGGTATTCTGATGATGTCTATGTGTTTAATGTACCTAGGTTTTAAAACAGAGATATCATCTATTTAAAAATCAAACGCATTTAAAAAAATATGTTACTCTATATACACACATACATACATATGTATATTCTTAATATTAAATATATGTTATGTTACAGTCATGATTTTCATTTTCAAAGAAATATTGAAATTTTTGTTTTAATTTTTCGAAAATTGTGTGTAAAAATTTTTTGTAAAAATATTTTTTTAAAAATTTTTTGTAAAATTTTGTTCGAAAATTTTTTGGAAAATTTAAAAAATTTTTTTTTTTCGAATATTTTTCTTTAAAATATCTTTTTGAAAATGCTTTGTAAATTTTTTTGTAAATATTTTTGAAAAAAAATTAAATTTTTTTTTTTAAATTTTTTAAAAATTTTTTTTTTTTTAAATTTGATTGAAATTTTTTTGTTAAATTTTGGACCTTTCTCCAATCTATATTGAGTTAGAATGGTCATACTAAAGCAAAAAGAAATCCTTACAAAAAAAAATTCATCATATTGACACATGGGGGGTCCTTTTAACTGCTCCCATTTGTCAGTGGGTACCCTGTGGGTCCATTGGCTACCTCTATGCGTATTGCTTTCTATTAAGGTCTCTAATACAAATCAAAGCAGAAAAACCCTACCAATCTAAAAACAAACAAAAATCGCCCCTCGCAGGGGGTTATTGATCCCCCGAGATCTGTATGCACTCCTTGCGATCTACCTGTCGCAGTCTAATATTTATTTGACAAAAAAAGGCAAAACAGAATCATTAAAGCCGAAAAAAATTAAAAAAAACCTAAAAAAATATAGGTGGGCGTGGTTTTTGGCCCGTAGCCTCCAAAGGAATGATCCGATGTTGCTGAATTGCAATACCAAAATTTTCGAAACTATGCCTGACAGATTGGTGTGCTTAAATTTTTTGTATCTCTTCTGGTGCCTTGGCAAATGACATTACCACACTAACACGGACAGACGGACAGACAGATAGACGGACATCGCTTAATCAACTTCTCTATGTATAAGGATCCAGAATATATATACTTTATGGGGTCGGAAATGAATATTGTAGAAATTACACACGGAATGACAAACTTATATATACCCTTTCCACCTGTGGTGAAGGGTATAATAAGGTCGATAATAGCAGGCAACACTTTAGCGAATATTTTCGACATCAATTTTGATAACTATTTTCTTTTAATGAAGAAATTTAAGCAACATTTTTTTACTAGTTTTAGACAAATCTAATTTCAGGGGGTTTTCTATTAACCCTACAAAAACTACTCTGGTACCATTTACAAGACGTAGATCTTGGACCTTTCAGGTTTTCTAAGGTATATTAATCTAACGCGGCGTACAGAGAACTATTTCACGAGAAGGCAGTCAAAAATGCATAACTTTTTCTGTTTTGTAGGTGAGACTTTGGTCTTTAATTTTTATATTATATAATTTACATATATATTACACTGTCCAACAAATTAAGACTTTTTGAATGGACAGTGTTGGACAGTGTTATTTATATTTTTATATAAATTGTAAAAATCGACCGCTAAGAAAGAAAGTTACGAAGCATTTAAAATAAATTTAAATTTTTATTGGGATTTTCTTATGAAAGTGAAGTTGGAAAACGTGCTACAAAAGTTTTTTAGTTCTTAAATATTCACTTACACTTATAACTAACACTAAGTATAAGTAATAAGCTTAAATAAATAAACTTAAATTTTGTCAGAAAATGACAAACTTTAGTTAGCCCCCCACTGTGGTACATATTTTGAGATGCGTCAAAAATCATTTTTTATGGTTAGCGATTTCAAAGTTATACTACTTATTTGAAAGTAAATGCTAGAGTATCTCGAAAGCGAAAATATTACTGCTCTATTTCAACATTATCACAGAGAATTGGGTGATCCAAAATGGACTTTCTTTGCGTTTTGCTAAAATTAAAAAAAATTTTAGAAAATTTTAATTTTTAAATGCTTTTTTGTTTTAAAAGATTTTTCTAGAAAATGAATATTGTATAATTATAAGTTGCTAGAGTAACCCTGCACGCATTGCTGGGCAATACAATCAATAAACACACAGAAATTAAATGAGTCAAATGACGCGAGCAAGCAGAGCATTATACCGGCAAAATGTAATTCTCATAAGAAACAAGTACATTATTTATAGGGAAAACACACCATCATATTCTAGGTTTTTTCTATAAACCATCAGTAAAAGTAGACCTTTCCAACGCATGTACTCGTTTGAAAATAGGTTGAGTGGTTCTCGAGTTATAAAATCACGAACATAGGACAACTTATTTTTATATATAATTATTATTATTATAACCTATTACACACAGAATAAACAGTGTCTAAATTCCTAATAAAATAGATCAAAATTCATAAGATATCTCTATGGTTTTTTTTTTCAAGAAGGAAGTCTTATTATTTTAATAAGGAATAAGGAAAAAAATCAAGAAGAAGACTAAGGGTTTTTACTAGGCATTCTTCTTGTCTTTTCAGACAGGTTTTCTTCATGATTTTATTAGGCTATCTTGCTTTTTTTATAAAAACAAAAAATTATAAAAATAAAAAACTGAAAATAATTTAAAAACTTCTTTTTTGGCATCTTCTTTGAATTTTTTTTTTTTGCTTATCACACAGTGCAACACGGAAAAATAACCATATACGGACACCACTACGTGGTAAAAGACCAAAAAAAAAAAAGACCACCAGTTTTGCCCAAACTCCTCCAGGTTTTTTTTTATGGGCCCTCAAAGATGTGGGGCCTCGATGTCATTTTTGCAAAAAAATGATCATATACTCAAGCTCATATGACAAGAGCTAAAACTTTGCCTCAGAGAGTATATCAAAATTTCAAACAGTTTGCAAAATATGAGCTTGTGGAAATGATCATTGTTTTGCAAAAATGACATCGAGGCCCCACATCTTTGAGGGCCCATAAAAAAAAAACTGGAGGACTTTGGGTAAAACTGGGAGACAGGGGTCTTTTTTTGGTCTTTTATGACGTAGTGGTGTCCGTATATGGTTATTTTGCCATGACTTAAAAAATTACACAGTGTGTCATCAATCTTTGTTTTCTTTTTACCTTTTATTTTTGTGGTGGCGGCTGCCTGATATTTTGCCGTCATATTATCCTCTATTTTTCCATTCGGTGGAAGGTCAGGGGGCGCTTTTTCTGATGGATTGTCTAGTGGGCGTTGAGGCCACTTATTTTTTAAAACCCGAAAAACCATGTTGAAAATTTTTTCGTCCTCTTCCTGGTATCGAACCTGGTGTGCTTCGATTGTAGGCACGCACCTAACCACTACACCAAATGTATATTTAAATTTTATGTTTTAACAAACAGTTTCTATGTTGATTTATATAAACGAAATAACAATAAAGCTAATATAATCAAGAAGATATCCTTATTAAGAAAATTAAAAAAATTAATTTCCACATGATCATATAGGAACCTAATAAAATCAGGAAAATTTTTTGAAAAAAAAAAAAAAAACAATTAGGTAGCCTGGTGAAATTAATAAGAAATCCCATTTTTATACAACTAAGAAGAAATCCTAATAGAATCAAAAAGTTGTTCGCTATGGATTGTTTTCAGTGTGTCAAAAAGGAGTAAAAAATTGTGAATAATAATGGCGTTTTCTTTTCTGACAAAAAAGTTCCATATATATTACACTTATTAAATTTTCGTGTTCTTTTCTACAAATAATATCAGAGTGTGAATAAACATCATGTTCTTTTCTAAATAAGTCGCACCAAAACCAGGTAAATATGCTACATTTCTTACACTCAACTTTTATTCAGAGTGAGATATTGCCCTTTTTTGTTAATATTTTTTTTTTTTTATTGAAAGCAAGAATTTTATTTTGAATTAAAATTTTTATGTGAATTAATATTTTATTTTATTTTATTTTATTTTATGCGTCACATAGGCATAAATATTAAATGTAAAATCAGTTTGCTTTTGTGTTCTTTTGAAATCATAAAAAAGGTCACATTTTTCAAGGGCTGGGTGATCCATAAAACGTATTACCTATTAATAAGGCAAAATATTTTTTCAGAAAAGAAAACGCCATAAGATTTTCCCCCAACAAATAAATTGCATTTTTATTATAAAACGTTATAGGTAATTGTCATAATATTAAATAATTAATATTTAAATTCCCAAAAATTGTATTAATAACTAAATATGCAACTGCTTGTACAAACCTTTGGCAACACTTGTTATTTTTAGATTTTCTTGCGAGAACAAAATTAACTTGTGTATGCTTTATCACACCTTACGTCTGCTTTCAGTGATGGCAAAAAACCATCCAATTGTAGAAGGACAGTAAGGAAAAATAAAAACGTGGTTTGTTTGTTGGTGTTTTGTTGAAACTTTAATATTCTGTAATATTATTCTATTACCATGCATACTTCTCATTGTGTTTTGTAGAATTTTATTACTTATAGAGTGTTTTTGGCTTCTCTAAAATTAGGAAAAAGGTTTCCTGATGATCTGGCCTGAGCAACCAGTGAAATACGTATAGGAACTAGCTCTGTTTCTCCAACAAATAAATTGCATTTTTATTATAAAACGTTATGGGTAATTAGCATAATATTAAATAATTAAGATTTATTATTGATTTAATTGGATTCCCTTCTTGATAAAATTAAAAAATTTACCACATGAAAATAATAAGGAATCACTTTAAAAAAAAACTTCCCTTTTTTCTGCTTAAATACCCCTTAAGCTATAAACACATTCGAGACAGCACTTCACGCGACAGCACTAAAACCCGAGCTGTCAACAGCCTGGGCACTATTTCAGTAAGCGAATAATTATTTTGAAAGCAGCAGCAGCAATAAACGTATGGTTTTGTTTTCTTAATATTTGTTTACAAAATTCTAAAGTATTTGTTGCGTAAAAAATATGTATCAGGGATTTTAAGAAAGTTTAAAAATTCATTAAGAAGATTAATTTAAAAAAGAATTATAATTAAAATTCTGATTTTATAAAAACATATTACTTAGGGATGCGGAAATAAATGTCCCGGGATTCGGGATTCAGCACATTTTGGGATTAGCATTTCTAGTGTAGACCGAAAATTGTTTTTAAAAATTGCTGCAATTTAGTTATAAGTGTTGATTATTTTTGCCTTATTGCTCAAGTTATTGAGACTAGTGTTCGCCTAGTGGTTGAAATTTAACCTTTACTGCAATAATACAAAACCACTCAGATAAAACTTTATATTTTTCTTCGTTCTAATAAAATATAATATCGTACTTTATCTGTTCTTTATAGTTATATCTATTAATGAGAGCCTTCCAAATAAATAATAGTTTTTTGTTATAATTATTTAGCAAATTTAGAGAGAAACAGAGATTATGGCTTTATGATTGGCTAATTTCTTAACTGATTTTATCTATCTCAGACACGAAAATATAGAGGAATAAATACATTCTGCACTGCTCCTATCGACAATCTCTCAAATAAAAAACATCAACCGAATACGTTGAGTTTAAGACAGTTAAAATGGTTCTTAACTTATTTCACTTGCCTATTTATAAATAGATTGTTGGATGAAAAGAGTAAAGTTGAAAACACAAATAAACAACATTAAATTGAATAGTTTATTGGTACCTTAAAAAATTGGGTGTGAAAAATATGTTTGCTAAAGGTCGTATGGTTGCCTGCTCTTGATGTTTTTTTACTCTGTTGCACCCCACAAATAAACATCTGCTTTCACAAAATATTTTCTGCACTTTATCTAAAACTAGCTAACAAACAAAAAGCACTTTTAACAAGCCACTCCTTGTTGTATTGGCATTACTTATCCCTTTGTGCTGCCGACAAAAATAGAAATAAATCTAATCTTGACAGCAGCAGCACTAAAACCCGAGCTGTCGAGCAGCATGCTGTTGTCAATATAATCATTCTCATAAGAATGCATGTGTTTTAATTTTGACATATTGCTGCGGGCTGTCTGCTGTCTCGAATGTGTTTATAGCTTTGGCCTAAAAACATTTCATAGAGAAAATTTTTTTGATTCTATTAGGCATCTGTGGCTCTGTGTAGAGGTATTTAGACACTGTTTTTTTTTTTGTGTACGCAAAGCTATGCATTGCTTTTTAGAGAAGACGTATTTAAGATACTGTTAATTAGTTAATTAATCTGATCCAGTAATATCAAATATAAGAAAAATAAAATGGAAAACAATCAATAATTTGCCTAAGAAAGCAATTCTTTTCTAATATTTGAATCAAGTCTCTATAGTGAAGAACACGCCAGTGATGATGATAATTATATTTATACCAATTATACAGATATAAAAAATAATATATTTTTTATATTCCATTTTTTTTTTTAATATTAATTTCAAACTCAGATCAAATTATTATTTGACCCAAACAAAAAATTTTTGAAAATCGAAATAAATATCAAACAACCAGTTGTTTGAAAAAATTTTGGTAATAGGTGGTCTGTGTATGATTTAGATTTGGGTTTTCCCACGTTTTCAAAGAATTTCCCTTTTTGCTGCAGTGAAATCATTGTTGGTATGAGTTAGTTTTAAGCTTGTTAATTTTTATTTGTTTATATTTGTGTTTGTTTGCTTTTGTAATGTGTGTTTGTTTATGGATCTTTTTTCCGACAGTAAAATCTTCTTACTCTTAAGAGTATTGTGTGATTGTATTATGGTGCTACTTTGTAGCAGTAATTTTGTGGCAAATCAAGTGAATATGTTACTTTTGGTAAAGAGTAATACAGAGGCAGTGAGGTCAATGAGAAAACAGGTTAGACGAAATTACATATTTTTAAAGTATTTACCTTAACTTTCTTAGAATTTAAAATAAATATTTTTTGACTCTGCTATGAGCCACAAATAACATTCAAAGACTCAATTTTATTAAAAGAATCAAATCAAATTCAAATATGTAGCTCTACTTCAAAGATTTTCTAATCTTTAATAAAATATCTCTTTATTGAACATTTTTTTAACCAATTCATGCACAACCCATAGTCATCCATAGTCAGCATTTCATATGATTTCAAATTTTATTTCGTTTATTGATGTTATTAAAAGTCTATTTCATGAAGCTGAAACGCTTTTATGGCATTTTGCACTATAAAGAAAAAAAAAATCAAATAAAAAATGTCATATTGAGCTTATTTTCTAACGAACGAATTTTATTTTAATTGGAATTTTAAATTACATCAGCAAAGGTGTGTGTTTGAAAGCATTTATGTTCGTATTTTATTCATTCAGTTTTACAGGCCACGTACCATGGTACATTTATACAGGTAAAACTATAACAATAGCTGTTAAAATTTTCTTGCCTGAAAACGTCAAACCTTATATAAAACTCTGTTAGGACATCAGATGGAATTTAAATAATATAAAAATAGCATATAAAAATTTAAAATATAATATAATACAACAATAGTTTCTAAATAAATCAAACAAAAGTTTTCTGAAATGAGTAGCGTTGTAGGGAATGTGAAATCATGTAGCATTAAACATAAATTGCCATTTAGATATTAAGGTATGATGCTTTATTATTACATATAATGTTTCCTCCTCTAGAAGATCTTGTAAATTTAATAAAATCAAACAAATCATGCAATATTTTCCTGAATGGATCTTACCGTGTAACTATAATACAGCTGTACATCATCTGCATACATGCATATCAACTTTGCAGTGCGACAGTTGCAGCTGTTGCTGAAAAAACAAAAAAAAAAATGGTCCTAGAATAGATCCCCGACACACCCCTTTAAGAAGCGGTAATGATTTCGACCGTACTCCATTCAGAAAAACTGCCAGTATTCAACCGATTAAATATAAAGAAAGATGTTTTATTGAAGTTGACTTAAAACGAATAGTTTTAATAGTTGTCATGCTATCATGTTATTTTTTTTTAGTATTGTTTGGCATTTCATTATGGAAAGACTTACGCCTAAATCCCTTCGCTTTATAGGCTCTTCATCCAGAAAAACAACGTGTGATAGCTATATAATTTATAGACGTGACCGAGGTGATAGTGCAAGGGGAGGAGGTGTTTTAATTGCAGCATCCAGTTCACTTATTTCCGAAGATTTGATAGCTGATCGTGACTTGAATATAGAACTCATAAGTGTTTCTGTCAAACTAAATAAGAAAAAAATAATAATCACCTGCTCTTACATTCCTCCAAACTCACCTGAGTCTTTATAACTACTTATTATTAGTGATAATTTTTTATTAAAAATATATCGCTTTAAAGACAAAACATTGTTTTTTTTCACTCTTAGTATCAAAAATGGGTGATCTTTCAATAAAACATTTGGATTATTCTACAAAAATGACAAAAACACACCCAATATTTTTGGGTCACTTTTCATATGAAATATTACCCAATTTTGTATAAAGATTTTCTGGGCAATTTTTCATTTATGCTTTTGGGCAATTTTTCATAGGGTAATTTTGCATGCAGCCAAAGATACTTAATAAAAACTCTGAGTTTTCTTATTGATTATTTCAAAAAGGTTTTCTTTATTAGAATAATAAGACTTCCTTCTTGGGAAAAAAACCATAGTGATATTATATATTGTGTTCTATTTTATTAGGTACTAGCTGTGCCCGCACACGTTGTATGCATCCTGACAGTATTTTGTTCGACTTTGCTTTAAAAGTAATCCACAGCATATTTTATTTACTTTTATTTACTTTTATATTTACTTTTTATAAACGTTCGCATACCTGGATAAAATTCTAAAATTTATATAAAATGCTAAAAATTATTATAAAGCTCTGTAAAAGACAGACAGAAAATGAGTTATTTATTATTATTGAAACAGCGGCATCTGTACTTAAAACACACCGCGTACAAAACTCAAAGACGCCTTAAAGTATGCAGTACCTTTAAATCGGTAAATATCGGCATGCTTTTCCTGCTTTTTCTCCACTTTCTCTTCGAAATAATATATTTTTGTGGAAAAGCAGTATCCTGTATTGAAATCAAGATACTAAAGTATTGCTCACATAATTTAGTTATTACGTGATGCGAACACAAAGAGAAAGACAGACAGACAGAAAGGAAATGAGTTTTTGTTTTATTAAATGTATAGATTTAGACACTTTTTTTTTTCCATGTATAGAAATTTATATGGAAAAACATCAATAATAGGCTTCACTATGTACTTAGTTTTATTGTATGCAATTTAGTTAATTTTTTTTAAATTTTTATTAAAAGTAAGTTTCCTATTTCTCTCTCAATATAGTTTCCCCTAATAATTCCTAAGATTAAACAACAAGTACCTTCACAACTGGTCACTAGTTAAACACAACAATTTACAGCAAATAAAATGTTGTGCCTGGCTCTATAATTGCAGTTCTAAAGTCCATTTATAAACGAAATACATTGTTAGTAGCTTAGTTTGAAAAATATTGTACAAATTGCGTTAACAAGACACATTTTTAAAATACCCCTGTTAGGATACAGAAGCACGTATGAATCCATACATCATACTGTCATAAACATATTTACATTGTTTTGGGTGACAAATTGCTGTATTTGTCCAATTGTAAAAAAAAGTGGTTGTCAGTATTTATAAAAATCTAAAATGAAACTCATCGTCAATGCAAGAAGCTAGCTCAATGTCGAATGTACTCTTTTTTATTTTCAGGTAAAAAAAAAAAACTTATTTAGGTAACGTTTACACTGGTGAGTTGTTGGGAATTTTCATTTTGATCAATTTTTAAGTGTGGCAATTGAAAATTAATGTAATTAAAGTATAAATTTTAGGGTTTAAAATAAAACTATTTTTTAAATTAAATATTCACCCCCATATTTATATATATAAAAATAAAATATATTTTAGAACAAATTTTTCAAACAAAAGTTGTTCTAAAATACATTTCAAATATTATTTTATTTTTTATAAATTTGGGCGTCAGTTTTTTATTTTTTTTTTTAATTAAACTTCAATATTCATAGTTTTAACAAAGGATATTTTTTCCAACTGAAGTTTGTAAATAAATCATTTTACATAATTTAAAAAAAAAAAAACGATAATAGAAAACCTAAGAATTTCAGAAATAACGGAATTCGGAAGACACGCACATACGGACGAACGAATTGTAAATTTTCCTCTCTTTTAAGTCGGCTAAAAACGATTAACTCTACTGCTATTGTTATAGAATATAAACATTTCTAAATTTATTTAAATTTCACATATATACTTATATATCGCACTTAATCCGCAAGAGGGTATTATTCAAAATTTTAACATTTTCAGTAGAGGTAAAAACTGTGTGTGATGAAATTTTAAGATAATTTAAAAATCCGAACATATTAAAGTAAGCAGATGCCATTTAATAATATATTTAAATTGTTTTTCTTTTAAATTTTTTTACAATTATTGCCAAATAAAAATAATAACTTTTTGTTGATATAAAGGTACTCAAGACACTACCACGAAAATGGTCTCATATGCGGGTTTCGAGATGAAAGAATAATCAGAATACTGTTACGTTTTTACTTTACGTTGGGTTCTTTTAATTGCAAAATAAATACACTCTGTTATTACTTTTACTGTAAGTCACTTTATTTATTTAACACCACTGTTCAAAAATACAGCAAACTGTTAAACACTCTTAAAATTCGACAACTCAACTCTTTGACTTTTAAATTAATACTGCCACACTACTCGCCAGCACGATTCACTTATATAGGTGATTTAAAAGCACCAGAATGTTCTATTCCAGACATATCTGGCAGGTTCGATTGTTATTGCTCTTGTTTTCTGTTTGTGTGGTTATTTATTTCTTTATACCTGTATGTGTGGCTGTTTATTTCTTTATACCTGTATGTGTGGCTGTTTATTTGTTTATGCTTGTATTTATGTATGTGACTCTGTATTTAACTATTGAGTGTTTATTTAATGTGCGAATATTTGTTTAAGGCGTTACTCTTGTAAGAAAACAAACCATTAATGTTGTTGTTGTTCGAGAGTATTGTGGTTCAGAGCCTATAATGATTAAATTCTTCTTTCGTACTGTAAAAATTTCGTTCAATTTTTTACAGTAGGTGGATATGTTGTTGGTTGACATATGTAAGTTGATAAAAAAATTATTAAAGTTAATTTCTAAAAAAAATCTTCTGCTCTTGTCGTCGCACAGTGAACGGTCCCCATAGTAAAACTGGAAGAAAATCTATGGAGTTATGGTAGCTTAATGAAATTTTTGGCACATATCTCTCTTGGCCTACTATTTTCAAAAGTGAATTAACATTTTAAGAAATATATTTATTTTTCCGGTGCGGGGACAATTAAGTACCCAAAATTCCCCCATTTAGTAATTATTATTTTTTTGGAATTTTAATCTATCATTTCACATACAAAGAGTGATAGTTTTTTTTTATAAAATATAAACAATCTCTCATTATTTAGGGTTGGGGTATAACTTTTTTGAATATAACATTATTTTAAACGTTTTAGTATTTTTATTATTTAAAGTTTTGAAAATACTCATAACCATTGGTATTCAAATAGCATTATATGAATAGGATTACCAAATTGACAACACTAAATATTGTAAAATTAAATTATTATTTAAGATAAAAAACATATTTATATGAAGATTAATAATAAAGTTACAAACAAATTCAAATAACATAACAATTGTAAACAATTTCTTAATCACTAAAATAAGTTTCTGCGTCTGAATCAGTGTTAATAGATTCATCTACTATTATTTAATTACTAATTTATTGATTATTGTTGAAAGAGCAGCTTGTATTTATTGACTTTCTATTGGATGAAATTAATGGATCAGAAGAAATTAGGAGTTTATTCATTAAATCTTGATTACAATTTTCTCTGCTATTTTTTGTTTTGTGTAGGGATTTTAAAGCATTCGCCCGTGCACTCAACTTGTATTAGTTTGCCTTGGTTTAAAGCATAGCCTACTATTATCATACATTTTCAAATATTAAAAATATCAACTGATAATTTTAATAAAAATATCAAATATGGATGATTTTTAAAATCATTATATTTTAAAAGTTGGCACAGAAAAAACCTAAACCTTTTTAGAAATATTTTAGCATATATAACAGAAAATAAGATTATTGGTGCATAAAAGTAGTTTTTTGATGTGCCTATTTTTTTGGGTCCATTGAAACTGACTATTTTTTTTAAATACATATTTTGGCTAAAAACTTCACAATTTTTTACAGTGTTGTTATAAATTTTTAGAATTTTTTCATTATTTCTGCTACATTTCTGAATAAAATAAATATAATCACATGCATTTTTATTGAAAAATTAATTTTTGATATTTATTTTTCCAAACCCATTTTTTGTTACTTAAAAATTTGAAAAAATTATCAAAATAATTGGACTTTAAAACCATGCAATTTTTTATGGGTGTAACGCACATGAAAAACCAAACCACCTCTGGAATTGTGGGAGTCTTAGCTTTTATCCCATTTGTATTTTATTGATAAATTCGGAAGTTTATTGTTTCCACTAGACAGTTTACTGTGCATCGTATTGACTGATAATACTGGTTAACTAAGATTTTATCCTAGAGACCTTGCTGAGTGATCTTAGACTTATTTTTTGTGCTGATTCTGAATCAGTTCTTATATTCTTTCTGGTTTCATTGGGACAGCTGTATGTGGAGTCAGCGATACGACAGGTCGCTCACTCAAAAAATTTACCAGTCCTAAATTTCGGACCTAGTTCATCTGATGGAACCCATTTTATATATCAAGACTAAGGCACAGTGTAAATTAGTTAAAAAAGCAGAGTGAAATATTAGGATCACGATAACAGGGTTGGAAATTGCCAAAAACAATAATGTCTATGTATCGATTTCGCCATGACGAATTTAAATAATTTTTTTCTCACAATGATGTCCTTTTTAAACCTTTGCTCGATTTAAAAACGTTCTTTTACCACCACTGTATTTTGAACTAGAAATTTTGTGAAAATCATGGAAATAAATAGTCCTGGTTTTACTGATTTGAAACTAAAATTCTCTAAAATCAGTGAGGCAAAGATCAAAGAACGAGTTTTTATTGGGACACAAGTAAGGAAAGTGCTGAATGATTTCGAATTCTAACAGCAATTGAGTTCAATGGTACCAAGGAAACTGCAGCAACATGTTGGAAGATTTCTGCTAGACACTAAAAAGGGCTGGTCAGATGCCAAATATGGGGGAAAATCCTAAGTAAACACCCAATTTAAAATTTTAGTATTTCCGAATTAAGTGCTGAAACCCTCCGTTTGTCCTGAGGAAACTAAACGCGATAGAGAAAATCTGAATCAGCACGAAAAATACTTTTAGGATCAACATGTTTAGGTCTGATTTTTTTTTTTTGGCTAGTGTAATAGTTCTGTGATCTAATATAGATATTCCTTTTAATTTAATATTTTTTAATTATTTATGATATACTGGCTGTACGCACACACATTGTGTGTAAAAGTATCCATCTCTAGTAAAAATTCTAAAATTTATATAAAATTTTATAATTAAGTTTTTACGCTCTAGATCTTTTTATAAAAATATTGTAATTAATTTTATATTCGATATTTCGCTACACCATTGGGTAGCATCGTCAGGAAATAAAAATAGTTTTATAATATTTAATTGAATGAAAATATTAAAATGATTGAATTAACTTTTTGTCAATCAAATTTAAAAAACTAACATTTCAAAACATTCAAAAGCAAAATTTTTAAAAAACAAATAACTTGTTGCTACGAATGATAAAAACATTTTTAAACCTATACATATTTACATAAAATTTCTTATATTAAAAACAGTTTTTAGAAAAACCAATATAATTTCACATTTATACATATATGTACATAAATTACACCGGAAAAATTACAAAGAATTAAAGATTCTATTATACTATTATTTTTTATGTACTAAATGTCTATAATTCTGTGCAACATTTTCTGTATCTGCTTTAAAATTTATTCTTTTTTCAATCAGAACTTTAATTATTTGTAACATTTCTAACATATAACAACGTTTATAATTATTTTCCAAATTTAGAATTGATACATTTTCAAAGTTGGGATAGTGATTACTTTTTGAACAGTGGGAAGACAATGCTATTTTTTGTAAACTGATGTTATCCCTGTATCTCTGGTCTGATTTATGTCCAGCTATTCTCGTTTTCAGTTTCTCTTTGTCACATCCCTTACAAGGTATTTTATACACTAAATTTGACATATCTAGTTCTTCTATTTTATCTTTTGGCTTGCTAAATAATCTATTTAATGTATTATACGTTCTGTATGCCATCTTGTATTTAACTGTATCAAATATTTTTGATTTTTCCAATCCTTCAGATAAATCCGGTACATAAGTTATTGATTTATATATCTTTGGTTCTGTGTTTGGTTCTATTACTTTTGTATTGCCTTATTATTCTATTAATTAGCTGCATTGGGAAATTGTTTTGTTAATATAAGAAATTTTATGTAAATATGTATGTATAGGTTTAAAAATGTTTTTATCATTCGTAGTAACATTTTATTTGTTTTTTAAAAATTTAGTTTTTGAATGTTTTGAAATGTTAGTTTTTTTTTTAAATTTGATTGACATAAAGTTTTTTCAATCATTTTAATATTTTCATTCAATTAAATATTATAAAACTATTTTCATTTCCTGACAATGCTACCCAATGGTGTAGAATATAAAAATAAATTACAATATTTTTATAAAAAGACATAGAGCGTAAAAACTTAATTATAGAATTATTAAAAAGGTCAAAAATTACAATAATTGTTTAATTTATATAAAATTCTAAAAATTATTGTAAGGCTGTGTAAAAGATGACTAAAATATTTTAATAAGAATGTAAATCCATGAAGTAAAAATATAAATCAAATACAAATTTTATTCAATTGGCAATTTGGCAGTAAGTAGTTAATGTTTTATTATTATTTTAAAACAGCGCCATCTGCTGCGCAACCATGTTTAAAGCATCCCGCTTTCAAAAATAAAAAGTGCCTTAAAGTATCTTTATATCGGTAAAATAACTTTCTGTTGAAATTAAGATATTTTTGCCAAAAAAAATTTCTTATAGTTGAATCAGGGTACTAAGGTACCTCCACACACAATTTCGGTCAAATCCATCCAGTAATTTTAACGTGATGCGAACGCAGATAGATAGACAGGAAATGAGGTACTGTTTTATTATATGTATAGACTAGCTGTGCACGCCACTTCGTCAGCGTCCTCAATATTTGGTTCGATTTTGCTTTGAAAGCAATCCACCAAAGACCCTTACGTTTTTATTAATTTTTTTTTTTAAGAGAAGTAACACTCAGGCAATTAATGCCTTTATTAACTGTGTTACTTCCTTTAGAATAGTAGTAGTAGATAAGACAGATGGTTAGTGCGATAGTAAAGCTTCGCAAGCGCTTCTGGTGTTCTTTAGGCAAATTACTTTGAAGCTAGCATAGCCAATTTATAATTACTTTACTTCGCAGGCGACTTAGTGTTATGTGGTAATACCGGCGTTTTTAGCTCCGCCTTAAGATATGCTACGTATCAGTTTATGTATCTTTTTACTTTATAAAAAGTAAAGTATTCATATACGGTTAGTTCAACCGCTTACTTTCACTGCTTTTTCTCCACTTTCTAAGATATTTTTTGGGAAAAAAAGTATATTGGGACCAAGATACTGAGAGATCTCCTCAAAAAATTTTGTTAATATCCATCCAGTAGTTTTTACATGATGCGAACGTGAACGAAAAGCAGACAAACAGAGAGACAGGCAGGCAGTATAGATTAATAATTCAATTTCAAAAGAAGTCATTTCAAGATACACTACAATTCTCGTACAATATTCATTTAAATCTGACCTTAGTAGAGTTTACAGGTAAAATGTTTTCATATATTCAGTCACTGTCATAATGTATAATCCCCTCTCATAATACTTCAATGTCAAATCAGTGTTTGATTCTGCAATTTCAAACATATTCAGTATTAATTTTCGTAATTTGCTACTTTCTTACAAACTGAGCTAAGCGGAGCAACATAAGGGAAGCGTCAATGTCAAAAATAATAAAACAAAAGAAAATAATACATCTCCAAAACGGAGGGGAAAAAGGAAATAAATTTATATTATGACGAAGTTATTACTATGAACCAAACTGTTATTATTTTTCTATCATATCGAAGATACGACACATGACGGTGGTGGTTTTTGCAATACTTATTATTTTGGACTAGTCAAAACCCGAACATAATTTAGCAGAAAGAAAATATATATATTTTTGTTTGTTATTAGTTGATTGTTTTTGATTTAGTTACAGATGGTTTGTTTGGCAGATTAGTGTAAAAAAAAAACAGATAGAAGGTCATTATTCATTATTAATTTATAAAAAATATGTAATAGTTATTGAAACCTATATGTTTAAAACTTAAAAAATGCTACTGATTTAATACATAATATTTAACTTAACTTGTACTCAAACTATACATCCCTCTTCCGCAATTCCTATGTCTTCAATGTGCTTACTAACTATTATAGAGGTAGTTAATACAACAAGTTATTAAAATGATAAAAAAGACTTACACAGATATGAACTCTCGATTAGATGATTAAAGCAGCAAACATTGTAAATGCGGGTTAAAAATACCAAATTAATCAATTATGAAGTTTAAGAAAGAAATAATAGTAAAAATATGATTCGCATCATGGTAAAAAGAATAAGGTAGTTTTTATCATTTTTTTGTTTAAAAAAAGGATTTTTGAAGTTTAATTTTATTGTAAAACATAAAAGGGTATTGCCACATAATGAAAAGAACAAGCAGCTCCCTCAAATTTTTTAATAAAAATGTGTAATTCTTTAACAAAAAAATAAATTCAATAAATTTGATGCGAGTTACAAATTATAACATAAAGAAATTTTATGGTGATAGTTAACTTCTAATATCTTGATAAAAATACATTGTTTACAACTTGTTAACATTTCTATTTAAATATAGTATAAAATTCTAAAATTCAAAAATTATTGTAGAGCTCTGTAAAAGGTGTTTAAAATATTTTAATACCAATGTAATTCCACAAAGTAAAAATACAAATCAAATACAAATTTTATTATATTGGCTTTTTGGCAGCAAGTAAATCATATTTCGTCATTATTTTAAAACAGCGTAATTTGTTGGGCAACCGTTTCTAAAATATCGACGTACTTTCACTGCTTTTTCTGTAATTTATTATGAGTGAAGTTAAATATATCGAGTTGTATACGTGATGTAAAGTATGTATGTATGACGTAACACATATACTAAAATATTAATTTTCGAACACATATACACAAATATTTTTAAGATTGTTTTTTTGCAAATAATAAAATTTTGCAATTTCAAAGCCTGTTGAATTGAATAAACATTAACTCATTTTATTTTTATTAAACAACAGTTACCAAATCTCCTAAGATATTTTGACCAAGTGGGGAGGTGCTATGTCACTTTAAGAAAATAGTGGCGATAACTTAATTTGGATAATGTATGAACTCTGTGAAGGATTTTGACTAAAGTGGCCCAATATGGATGTCGTATTCAATAGCACCACATGGAAACTTTTCACTTGCCAAAATTTTATTATTTGCAAAAAATCTTAAAAATAATTTTAAAATGTTGCAAAATTTGTATTTTAATGTCTGTGAAGTTGCGTCATACATATTTAACAGGCTTGGGAGATCACAATTACATTTGAATTGCAATTACTTTGGATGTAATTGTAATTTAAAAAAACTGAAATACAATGTAATTGTAATTTAAAAAAACTGAATTACAATTACATGTAATTGTAATTGTAATTCAAAAAAACTCAATTACAATTACATGTAATTGTAATTAAAAAATTGCAATTACCATTACATGTAATTGTAATTGACAAATAATTACAAGTAATTCATAAAGAATGTAATTAAAGTACCCTAAATATAAATACATTTAAAAAAAATTTATTTGATAAATTTAAATTGATGATTAAAATAAAACGCATAATGCGTTCTATTTTCGACAAGAAATTTTATCTACATACATCTACATTTTCGATTTCGGAGAAAATGTCTTAGAAGGTAAATGCACTACTTTAATATACAATATATACATACATACAATTAGGGTATTCACAAGGTCTCCTATATAGTACTATTGTCATAAGTCATAATTTTAAAATCGTTTAAAAACTATATTTTTTTAAACAAAAAAATATTTTAAAATCAAATAGCTAGGAGAAAAAGTTTTATTATTTTATGACTTTTCTTGTTTGAAAGATAAAACTAAAAGATTTTAAGCAATTTTAAAATTCTGACTTATAACAATAGGACTATATGGAGACCTTGTGAATACCCTGAATGTTATTATATTTTTAATTATTGTAGATTACAGCGAATCTAATGGAGTTGATGGTAATGATTATAGTAAAATTAAGCTAGAACTTCAACTGTACATGGGTGATACTAAAACATCGGCTAATAGCCTCAAAAGTTATCAAACAATTTCAAAGGTTTTTCAACGGTCAAATACTCCCTTGACATCATCAGCGCCTGTGGAGATATTATTTTTGTTTGCTGGAATATTTTCAACACCATCACGTCAAAAGCTTACTGACGACAGTTTCGAAAAATTAGTTTTGCTGAAAGCTAACAAAAACTTTTTAGAAATAATTAACCCTTGTTACGATTGTGTCACACATTTAAGCCGCCCGTTATATTAAAACTTATAAATTAGTTTTGATCATTTTGTTCAACATCGTGATAAAATACCCGTCTTATGTTGTAATGTTGTTTTTGTTATTAAATAGTAAACACATCTTTTTTGGTTTAATAAAAAGATTTCTGTTAAAAAGAAAATTTGAATGTGCTACTTGTACTATTAGTAATGAACAATACATTTGTTTTCATATACACTGTTTATGTTCGTATATGTACAAACATATATATAAGTATTTGGATGATTTTTGTAATTTTTTGTACTTTTTAGTAATAAATATACTTATAGTAATCATTACCCTTTTTCACAATTACAATTATTTTTGTTCAAAAAAAATGTAATGGTAATTCAAGATTTTGAATTACATTTACAAGTAATTTATAATTCAAATTTTTGAATTACAAAGTACTTGTAATTTTAATTGAAAATTTTAAATTACAATTACAAGTAATTGTAATTCAAAAATAATGAATTATGCATTACATGTAATTGTAATTCAAAATTCTCAATTACAATTACATGTAATGTGTAATTGAGGATGTAATTAATTACAAAATGTAATTGCGACCCCCCAAGCCTGATATTTAACTTCTCAGTTAAATGTGTTAGTCTTTACGTTAAAAACGTATAGATGTAAATCAACATATTTACCTTCATGACTCTACGTTCTACAATTCTACCAAGATTCGGATCAACTTGGATGATTTCTCACTTAGAAAAAATTGAAAATATTCTTTTAAATATCTAAATTATTATTTTTTGCTTACCCCAACTTTCAGTTAACAATTGTTTTTCTTATGGATTATCTTCTTAAAATCAGTCCTAAGAGCTACATTAAGCTCTTAAAAATGGCATAAAAGGGGTATTTAGTGGATGATACTAATATATTTTATTTGTTTCTTAAAAATTATAACAGAATTTTATTTTAACTTAAAATATAGAATATAGTAACAAAGACCTTTGCCCATTGTAGTGAAAGCACCTAGAGTTTGCAAATATTTCAATGGTACTCATTACTAATGACTTGTCAAAATAGAAGTGGTAGTAGAAGCTATGGGGAAATTCCATGTCAAATCAACCAAAAAAAAATTGTTTTCAAATTTACCACTTCCGATTTTTGGAAACTTTTGCTATTTATGTTCTTTGACTTTCTGAAGCCAAATACAAATATTTTACAAAAGTTCTATCTCTTACAGTTTTTTAGCAGTTTTTTAGTTCTATCTCTTACAGTTTTTTATACAGTTATCAAAATAGGAAATTATCGCTTTTTGGCATATACGCTCGGGGATTAAATATATTCTAATTTCAGTTCCAAAAGCACTAGGAAGTTGAGTAATAGCTCATTTTAAAGGAGATTTCATACGCTTTAATCTGATATCAATCATGAAAAAACCAAATTTTAAAAAACAATTTTTCTTAAATTAAAAAAAAGTTTTAAAAAAATCTTAAAGATAGTGTCTTTTAATTTTCTTAAAATTTATATATATTTTATAATATGGCATATTGAGTTCATCATAGAAATTTCAGAGTGTAATTAAATTACAATTTATTGTTATTTAATTAATTCTTTCTTAGAGAAAATAAAAACGAACTTAAGCTTGATTATAAAATTTTATTGTATGTAATACATAAACAGTTCGACTAATAATAATTAAAATTTTCAAAATTAAAAATCGCAAAGCACCGCGCAATCTTGTTTACTTAACAAAGTTTGGTTTGATACTAGATTAGTGTTAACTAAAAACGAATGTTGGGAGTAAAACAAATAAATAAAAGTAACTTTCATTGCTAACCGAAGGTTGGCTGAAGGAACAACAACATACATATAAGATGGTAAATATTAAAAAGTAAAAATATTCAACAAGAGGGAAGCTTAAGGTAGTGGTAGACTTCGTTCTCACCAACTGACGATTGATAATTGAATACAAGTTTTCTCGTATTCCTTTATCTGGGTTTGGTTGGTTAAATATATGATGCTTACAACTAAAACACTACCCTAAGTAGATTAGATACAAGTAGTGCTGATGACGGACGTGGCTGTCTAGAAAATGTGCATTCCACTCGTGCTGGTGTCTAAAAATTATATTTTCCCAATTTTTCTTTAATATTATCACCTAATTTGTAATTTAATTAATTCTTTCTTAGAGAAAATAAAAACGAACTTAAGCTTGATTATAAAATTTCATTGTAGGTAAGAAATATTCCTTAAAACTGAAAAATAGTAGTAGTTTTTTTTCAGAGAGTCAAAGAAAAAATAAAAAAAAAATTCAATAAAATCTGAAGTAGCCATTTTGAGTGCCTTGTTGTTTTGACGTGGAATTACCCTATAAAGTGACTAATGAAAAAAATACGACACATCATATTAATGATATAAAAGCGTAAAAAATAGAAAATTTTTAGAGCTATGCTAATTTAACGAAACAAGCACTAAACAATCACATTGAAATTAGGTCTAAGAGCTATTACATAGCATCACAATAGTATCAATTGTATCATAGACCATCGCTAGATTAAATTAAGTGTCATAGAAAGTGTTTGAACTGGTTCCTATCAATTCAGAAATAGTCACTTGACAATTCATATGTTAGTTCCCCTTTCTCAAAAAAAATTGTAAATATGTATCGTAAGACTATCCAAAATTCTTGGAAAAATTAAAGACTTAAGCATCAAAAAAAAAAAAAAAACAAAAAAAAACATCTCATATATATGCCCTCTTATGTTTGAAATTTGACTTCAATTTGTGTGGTCATGTTAATTAAGTTGTCTAATACATGAGCATTAATTTGATACCAATTGAGAAACATATTTATTTATCCAGAAATGGTAGTTTACTAACTAAAGATTCAAATAAAACAAAAAAGTCATGCCGATATATAACGATAAATATTGAATCTTTTTATTTTATTGCCTATTTTGGATTGTCAAAAAGAAAAACACATGGCAAAATATAGTAGAAGATAAGATCTAACTAATTCTTTAACCATAAAGACCACCCTCATTACCGTATAGGCTATTACTATAAAACGAGCTTTTGTATATACGTGTGTGTCTTATCCTGTAGTTATTTATATAAACACTTAAACGGTATAACACTCTAATACTGTTTAAGCTAATTTATTTTTGCGTATTTTGTTTGTGCTGTCTTACCCATTGTCATCACTTCGCTTAATTTGGTTTTATTTCAATATACATACTTATAACGAGGGGTGTGTTAATAATTATTAATTTTTAAGAAGACACAAAAATAATATGAGGGTTAGTGAATTAGCCCTAAAAAAATCATGTAAGCAGCACAAACAATTTTAAGCAAAGTAGGTTACTAAAAAAGGTTTATTCTCGTCGAGGACCGCCAGCTGTAGCAGATATAGTTTTAAGTGCCTGACCCACAGTTGCAGATTTTGTGGGAAGTTACCAAAAGCGTTATTTTATAGTCCCCAATTTTAGATTTATTTTCCTTTTTATACTTACACTTTATACTGTTTCTTACAATTTGTATTTTATTAAAACCGGTTCAGTGTTTGATCGCTAGTATACGTATTAGAAAACTAGCATAGTTATAAAAAACTAGTAGTAACATTACCCACCAAGCAATTTAGAAAAAGTTAATGGAGTTTGGAATTAAGAATTTTTAGTGGACTTCCTAACTGAATTACCAAATAAATGTTTACGTAAAGTACATTACGCAATAAAATGTGAGGCAAATACATTTGAAATTTTTTATTTTAACATATAAATTTGCGGAACGGGGAAAAAGGAAGCAAGAAAAAATGGCAATGAATTACATAAGCGCTGTGTAAGGGGAATCAAACATGTTGTGAGACTACAAAAAAGACAACAAAAAAGGAATTATAGAAAAAAGAAATTAAATTAAATTGATTTATGCGCAGAAACTCGTAAATCATATACAAAAATCCCTTTGCAACTAAAGTGAATGACAGATAGGAAAACTCGCACAAAAGCAAAAAACACACAATTGCACTGTTTGAGAAGCAGGATAATCAGACAAATAGAATAAAATTACTTATTTGTAATAACACTGGCATATAAAGGGAACAAACAAAAATCAATGTTTGCAAATAGCAATAAATTTTATATTGGTTCCTTTTACACATCGGGGGTGTGAAAGAAAAATTTCTAAAACATTGCAGCGTAATATTTGTGGTGCAGCACTTGAAAGTAACCTTTTCAATTTTTTTTTTATGAAAAATATGTAACACGAACTAATTTATGCAAATAGGTATGCAAAAGAGACGTTAATTCCTATTTCTTTAAGTCTATCGTTCTTTTCGGCACAAGCGGTATATATTTAAAATGTAGTTATTGGTAAGTCCTTAGGTAAACATGGTATAACCCCTTATCATTTAAGCAATATATGGTGATGTTGTAGCCGAATTCCCTGCTGACTACCAAAAGCCTTAAAGGGCTAATTGAGTCTTTAGCCTTTTTAGGGTGCCGTACACAAAGTGTAAAAACGAAACCCTATTGTTTTCGCTACAATGTCTGTCCGTCTGTCCGTCTGTCAGCGCCTTTTATCTCTGGAACCGTAATAGGTATACTCTTGAAATTTTCACAGATGATATATAGCTGTTGCCGCTATAGCAACAAATACTAAAACTTATAGGGTGTTCCAAAGGAGAGGTGTTATTTACGAAAATGTGTTTATTTCTTATTTAGCAATAAATATTAAAACCTATAGGGTGTTCCGATAGGGAGGTGTTATTAAAGAATGTGTGTTTATTTATTGAACTGTAGGAAGCATACACTAAAAATTTACAAACAGTAATTAAAACTTAGTTCGCTTTATAAACAAGTATAAACCTAAAAATTAAAGGGTGTTCCGATAGCGGCGTGATATGTATGTATAAGGCCTAAGTTTTGAACCATAATAGGTAAACTCTTGAAATTTTCACAGAAGGTGTATAACTGTGGCCACTATACCAATAAATACTAAAACTTATCGGGTGTTCCGAAAGTGAGGTGTTATTTGCCGTTATGTCTTTATTTCTTGAGCTATAGGATGCAACCACTTAAAATTTGCAGACAGTAATTAACTTTGTGTCGCTTTCTATTAAATTAAACCTTAAAATTAAAGGGTGTTCCGAGAGTGACGTGCTTTGCGTGTATATGTTTTGAACAATAATAAGTAGATTCTTGAAGTTTTTACAAGAGGTTTATTACTATGGAAACTATAACAAATAACAAAAATTAAAGGGTGATCCATCAGTGACATGTTTTTGACGCATATTACCTAATTTTTTGAACCGCAATAAGTAGACATAATATTTTTATAGAAAGTGTATTACCATGGCCGTTATAACAACAATTCTAAAATTTAAAGGGTGTTCCAAAGGTGCCCCATAAGACATGAAAAAATTAATAACTTGAGTTTTTAAAGGCGTACTAGACATAGTACGGAACCCTACGTGTGTGAGACTAACTCGCACTTGACTGATTTATTTTCTGGAGCTGTCGATACCAATAGCATCAGTGTGTTAAGGTATAGGTGGAAGCTCGTGGCTTCTGCTCTGTACCTCATAATTGTAGCATGTAATTAAGGTCACGTTACGTATACCGATTTTTTTAACCGATTTAAAGGTACTGCATACTTTAAGGCATATTTTATTTTTGAAGACGGTATATTTTAAATACGGTTGCGCAACCGATGTCGCTGTTTTTAAATAATGACAAAATTTGAATTGAAAGTAAAACACGGTTGCACAACAGATGTCGCTGTTTTAAAATAATGACAAAATATGAATTACTTATTGCCAAATAGCCAATTGAATAAAATTTGTATTTGATTTGTATTTTGACTTTGTGGAATTATATTGTTTTTAAAATATTTTAAAGAGCTTTACAATAAAATTTATAAAAATTAAAATTTGGAGTGCACTACTATCAAAGCAAAAATGTAGAATATTTTAAATGAAAATAATTTATCACTAGCAAATATTATGTACATATGTATGCATATCACCCTCACTTAACCTATGATATAAATAAACATTTTAAATTCTCTTAAAAATATCTAATTATGTATTCAAGATATAATAATGTGTACTTGGAATTTGTTAATGTTTTCCTACACTCAAAGAAAAAACATGGTTATTGTATGGTCACGGCAACCACACTATGTTCTCTGTAATAATATATGTTTGCTGTTAACATATTAAAGTTATTTTAAACAATACTTTGGCCACGATAATCAAGTTTTTGGTAACAACATGGTTGATTTGAACCATATTAAAATTCAAACCACAACCAAATTTTTTTTAATATTTAAAAACAAAATATATTATTATTATTAAACATAGTTTGTTAACTATGACTAAAAAGAAACAAATAATGTTTGGATTTAAAAAAACATATTTTGGTCTTGGCCCTTTTTCAGTTTAAAAATATGTGTGTAAGCTATCGGTGCATGTAAAACCGTAAAAACATTTAATACAAATTTGTTGTCAACAAATAAATTTTTATTATAAATGATAGTTTTAAATTAAAAATATCAAACATATAAAAAGGTAAGCAGAAAATCGCAAAATATATATCGCACTTCATCAACAAGAGGGTATAAACTTAAAATTTTAAATTTTCGGTAGAGGTAAAAAACTGTTTGTGATTACATAGTAAGCAAATTCCATTTGAAAATATATTTACACTGTTTTTCTTTTAAATTTTTTGCAATTATTGTTAAATAAAAATAATAACTTTTTGTTGATATAAAGGTACTCAAGACACTATCACGAAAATGGTTTCATATGCGGGTTTCGAGATGAAAGAGTTCAGAATACTTTGAAATTTTTATAGTAGGTGGATATTGATGTTGTTGGTTGATTTCTCGCAAAAAGTGAAAAAATTTAAAAATTTTTAGTTAATACCCTCTTGTTGATAAAGTGCGATATGTAAGTCTAAATGGAAATATTCGTGTATTTGTTTTTTGTTATTTATAAATATACTAGCTGACCCGATCCGCATTGCTGGCCCTAAGCAAACATTAGTGTTCTATTACCACACGATTTAAATTGAGCTTTTAACGAAATTTACGGCCTTTAAATAAAAATCCATGGAATACCTATCATAAAATTTTTTTTACAGAATAACTTACACATGTATTTATGGCAAAATGGAAATTATATTTATTTATTACTTCATCTTAAGGCCAACTCGGGAGCAAGCCACATACAACTGGCCTTATGAAAAACATGAATTTTTCAATATTAAGCCAGCAATAGTCAATGATTGGACTTGTGCCTTGTTTATGGTAATAGCAAAGGCAAGATGCAAATGGAATTGGAATGGTAAATCGTTGGAAATCATCGGAATTCGTGGAATAAGTACTTCTTCGCCTTTAAACCTGCCACCGATGATTGTTGCCTCGATTAAATTTGGTGAATAATTTTTGATGGTCAATCTGGTTTCGTTGTATAACTATGGTGCGTTTAAGTCGCGAATAAGAATTCAACCTTTAATGTTAGTACAAGCGGTGGCATTCCGGGTGGTTCCATCCGTCAATGCTGTTCTTCATGCGTTACTGTGTCGATCGATTTGTATTTGAGTACTTTTCCGGAAAGTTTCTCATTGAGCTTGTTGACATCATCATTTTTTGGTGCCAAAATTGCACGTTCGCACAGCCAATCCGGATTTTTGTAGGAGGTTATTAGACTTGGGAATAGCTTGTCGACAATGGCTTGTATATTCATTTGCAATTGACAGAAGTTAGGCGGGAACGAAATCTCGTTCGTGGCGCGATTAATTGGAATTTTTCCATTTCCGATGTCCAACAGTTGTTCTGAGAATGTTTAGGCAGACGGGTTTTGCAATGGCTGTTTTTTTTTTGGTGGCATTTTAGTAAACTGTAATCGTGCAAAATGAACAATGATGTGTTTTGTTTTTTACTTTTATAACATTTTATTGATTTCACTTATAGGTCAAAAATGTCCACAAAATGTAGGTATCTTAAATGCAAGAGTACACAAAGTTGTTAATATCGATTGATAATATAATATTATTTTTAACTTTTTGTACAATGTTGCACCTTAGTAAGCGCGTAATATCTTGTGTTATCGAATGATGTAAATATTTTGTAAATAAACCAAAAACTCGGATTTTTTAATGCAACATTTCTAAAGTTTTAAAATTTTGATATTGGAACACTATTAACAAAGGCTTTTCGTAAATATCTTCGGAACTACATAACCGATTTAAGAGTTTGATATCTCGTTTTGAAAAACATGAGAACAGCTTTCAAAAAATAAAATAAAAAAAACAAAAGAAATAAATATATATGTATATGTCATTGGTGGTGCAATATGAAAATTGGATTTTGCCACGCCCCCCCGTCCGCAGACTGAAAATCAAAAATCAGACTTCAAAGTTTCACCCGCCTAAATATTCTGAAGATTCTCTGAAAATTTCTTAAAAATCGGCCCAGCCGTTTTGGAGTCCATACGTTACACACATACACACATCCTGTTTCATATATATAGATTCATATGTCACATAGAACCATTTACATGTTTCACATTATATTATAGTATGTATTATAGTATGTATATTATTATGGTTTAAAATAAAATGTTTTGAATATAACCATTTATATTAACCATAACATGTTGCTCTTAAATTGTGGTTATCTCAACCATGTTTTTTCTTTGTGTGTAGAGAATTAATTGTTTTAATTTAATAATATATTTTTCATTTTTAACACTTTGCTTTTTTATCCTATCACTGTACATCCTTCATAATTTGTATAATAATTTCCAGGCTTGTCCAATTAAATTTTCTTGTGTTAGCAAAAACCATTAAATTCTTATAGTGACACGTTTTTGCCATTATTTTTTCTGCTTTCAGTTTGAAACTTTCTGGGATATTATTTATTACCGCTGACGTTAATAAATATCATATACAAAACTAACAAGGATCAACAAATAAATATTATTAGTATCATTGTTTTTTCGTAAGGCTGGTGGTATAAATGAACTATTAATGTAATTTGTTTTTACCGTTCTTGGCTTTCGCTTTTATGGTAATTTTGGTTTTTTTTGGCAAATGAAAATTGAATTTTAAATTAGAACACATTAACTTTAATTAGTTATTTTCTGTAAACCATAGAAACACTATAAAACTCTAATGAAAATAGAAGCTACAATAACAACGCAACGCAAAAAATAGATTTGATTACTAAAGATTTAAATACTATATAATAAAAAAAAATTTAATTAAAAAATATTTGTAAGCCATAATTATTTAAAATTTAAATTTAAAAATAACTGCAGATATTTTATATTCCCACAATATTTTGTCTTATATTTAAAGTAGCTCAAACGCTGCTTAAAGATTTAAGTGACTTACTTTCGAGAAGAATATACAGACAGGAAGAAAGAGAAGAATGAGGATATTTTTACGAACTAGGTGTGTGATACAAATTATTACCAGTATATGTCATGTCGCCCTTAACTGACAGCAGTTTTAAAACTGTGTGAATATAATGCATCTACCAATGCCCTTGTTGTGCATAGCGGCTCAACAAGTAGCAATTTTAGGCTGGCAGTGCCAATGCTCATACCCTCGTTTAGTTGTTGGTGAGTATTGAAACTCCTAACATTCCATTATTGACCCTGTTGAGAGTGCAACAGCACACCGCACTAAAATTCGACCTTCACACAATTTAGATCCAAATCACAGTCACCATGTTAATCACCGAAGGGCCTCATCAATAACCGGTTACAAAACTTTTGGTAAATTCCGTGGTACGACTCGTTTGGACACTGGTCAGACGTTGAAGTTTCTGATCTTCCAGTTTCAATCTCCTGCTAGCCTCGGGGAATGGTAACGCCATATACCCCGGGAGCATTGGTGACAAGGTATTAAAAGTCAACAATACAATATATAAGATCGCCACAGGTCACGAATCATGGATCTATGCGTATGAGCCCGAAACAAAACAATAATCGACCGTGTGGG
>CATIVE010000563.1:33319-81738 GCA_949628195.1 Phasia obesa
CGAAAGAAATTATTTTTAAATATTTTATAATATCAAACTTAAATATTGTTGTGAAGGATGTTAAATGGATTAGTTGTTCTTTAGTTACGATCTTGTGTCAGTGTTTGCATTAATGTTGTATCAAACATATACACGAAAGACTGCATGTTCTTGTGGCAATATTTTTGGGCTTTTAGTGTAGAAAACCTATTTATTGTGAAATTCGTACATGTATTTTCCTGTTCGGTAAAAATCTTTATTTTGTTTATTTATTTTTTTTTTTTTTGCTCACGTTTGTAAAAATGAAAATATAATCCAGATAAAAGTTTTTGTGGGCGAAAAAAGTTATATTTATTTATTTTTTTTTTATGAAAACTAAATCCTTTCTACCGGCAAACATGCATAATATACATAAATCGTTTAAGTAAAACAAAATTTTAATACGACAGTAGTTTGATAATTCCATAACGTTTAGTATTTTCAGCGGAAAAACTTTCGAGGCAACATTTTTCTTGTTAATATTTATTTATTAATGTACTATAAGTAGCCTCAGACTAAAGAGGCTCTCTACTATCAATTTAAATTTTTGTATTTATTTATTATTTATTGTATCTTCAATATATTTTAACTAATAATAATTACTTATATCTTAAGTCTAAAATAAGAAAAAAATATATACTTTTAAATTCAGCCAGTGCTAGACAAAAAAAAAGTGTTTATTTTGCGGTTGTTGCAATCATTTGCGGGTCATCCCTGTGATGTACGGCCAAGAAAAGCAGTATCTCTTCTTTTTAGTCGAATGTAAACAGATTCATTTAGTATGTTACGCGCCAGAGAATTTGGATGAGATTCAAGCTTCTTTAGATACGTTACTGCATGTTTTGCTACCTCTATTTTGACTGTTGGCATGTTTAGGTCTTTGTGGATGTTCGAGTGGTTTTTACACCAAGGAGCAGATGTTATCATACATAGAATCTTATTTTAGCGCCTTTGAATTTTTTCTACATTGCTAGCTGAGGCACTGCCCCATAATTGAATCCCATAGCACTAAATTGGTTTGAGGCTGACTTGTGCAGTAGAAGTTTACAATAAAGGCTGAGGGTAGAGTATCCGCCAATAAGCCAATTTAGTTGGACTGCTTTTAACTTCATTTTGTTAACTTAAAATCGATGTAACTTTTCCATGTACGAAGCCGATCAAGATTTATAATTTTTAGTTTGGATGTGATGCCCGTCAGTTTTGTTGCCGGAATTGAATAGGAGGTTTTTGAACGAGCGGTTTCAACAAGCCGGACTCACAATAGATATTGTGAAGGAAGCGTTTACTGATCGCGTTCTAATCCCGTTTCGGCGAGTCAAACTTTCATACTAAAAATAACATTTGATAGCAGACATCATTGTGCGCACATATGTTCTGACATTGCTGTTTGAACAAGAATACGATATCGACGATGATAGTCTTCACGAGAGGTTTTAATGTGTGCAGTAAAACTTTACTGGTTACTGCAATTTTTTCAGTAACCAGTAAGCTTTTACTAGTTAATGCTATACATAATGCATTAAAAATATACTGCAGTATGCCCAAGTATGATGTATATATAACTCTGTCATTAATCTACTTTTAGTTAAAAATGAATTTATTTTTGGAATAATAGTTTGCATAGTGCATCATAGTAGAAGTTGCTTTTTGGTTTATGCTTTCAATGCTCTAGCAGTTCCATTTGTAAACATTTGAAGCCATTAATTTTCTGATTGTTGTGCTATTTGTAACTAAAGCATATAAAAACCAACCAAAATTTAGTTTGCGAATTAAAATTGTAAAACAAATAAACAAATAACAATTAGAATAAATAAGTTTATTCGAATTGTTAAAGAAAACTTATGTATTATCTTAAAAAATAAAATTACTTTATTTAGTTAAAAATAATCAGTGAAATAGAACTTTAATACATACATATGTTAAAATTATTTTAATAGTTATTAAAAAAAATAAAGGAAATTAGGCAAGTGTTAATTTGGAAATGACAAAAATTTATAAATTTTTTTTGTTTTAGTGGCAAAATAAAACTTAAAATTGACAGAGGGTTTCCCAATATCGACAAACAAAATCATACACTGTTTTCTTTCTTTCACTTTTCTCCTTTTCAATTTTTGGTCTAAAGAAAAAGTCTTTCATTAAAACGGTTATTGAAAATATTGTGTGGAAGAAAAAAAATTATGTTACAATAGCAAATATTTTGAGTGATTTGACAATATATTTCTTACTAGCTGTACCACACACGTTGTGTGCGTCCTGACAATATTTTGTTCGGTTTTGCTTTGAAAGTAAATCCCCACCAAATTTTAAGACTCTTACATATTTACTTTATATAAAGTTACCCATCCCTGTATAAAATACAAAAATTTATATAAAACTCTATAATTTAAATTTTTTTTTTCGCAATTTTTTATTTATTGTATCTTCAATATAATTGAACTCTCAATAATTACTCATATCTTAAGTCTAAAAATAAAAATATACATGTTAAGTCCAACCAGTGCTGGACAAAAAAAATGTATGTTTCACGGTTACTGTAATTTGCGGGTTATCCCTCTGATGTACGGATGAGAGAAGCAGTGTCCCTCTTTCTTAGTCGAATGTATGAAGTATGTTACGGGCCAGTGGATTAGGATGAGTTTCAAGCTTCTTGAAATAACTTATGGCAAGTTTCGCTATTTCCGCTTTAACTGTTGGCACGTTTAGATCTTTATGGATGTTCGAGTTTTTTATATACCAAGGAGCAGATGTAATTATACGAAGAATCTTGTTTTGGCGCCTTTGAATTTTTTCTACGTTGGTAGCTGAGGCAGTGCCCCATAATTGAATTCCATAACACCATATTGGTTTTAGAATTGACTTGTATAATAAAAGTTTGCAATCTAAAGCTAGAGTAGAATTTCTGCCAATAAGCCAGTTTAGTTGGACTGCTTTTAACTTCATTTGTGTTAACTTTGTTTCTATGTGCCGTTTCCATGTAAGGCGCCGGTCAAGATGTATGCCGAGATATTTGACGTCTGAAAGCTGGGGTATCGTTTGGTTATTTATCCGAATAGGGGGGCAAGATTCTCTACGCAGTGTGAAAGTTATGTGATTATTTAGTTATGTGAGTACATTTTTGTTCATTCACTTTTATTCTCCATTTCTTCAACCATTTTTCTAAATTGGATATGTGGTCTTGTAAATATCGTGATGCTACTTCGGGTCTTTCGTGAATGCTCAAAAAGGCTGTGTCGTCAGCAAATGTCGATGTGTGAACTCGGTTACTAGTTGGCATGTCTGAAGTATACAATAAGTATAAAACTATATATACTACCTTGGGGAACTCCGGCTTCGATTGGCTGGGGTGAGCTCAAAAAATCTCTTCTTTCACAATAAATTTTCGTTCGGTTAAATAACTATCTAGCAGCTTATATAGGTTTACGGGCAAATTCAGTTTTAGCTTGTATATTAGGCCTTCATGCCATACCTTATCGAATGCTTGAGAAACGTCGATAAAAAGAGCAGTATTTTCTCTCTTCAAATGTCTTCTTAACAACATTGACTAACCTGTTATTTTGTTCGATCGTACTATGTTTTTTCCTGAAGCCGAATTGATGGTTTGGAATACTTCCTTTGTCGCTTAGAATAGGGTTAAGCTTAGTTATTAACATCCTCTCAAACAGCTTTGACATATTTGACAAAAGGCTTATAGGTCTGTATGATTCCATTTTGTGTGTTCTTTTCCTGGTTTAGGAATCATGGTAACCAAGGATACCTTCCACTCTTTGGGGAAGTACTCAAGTAGGCCAATAGGTGGGTTGTCCACAATTTTTGAAATTGTGTCAAACAAAATACGACTTTTTGGAGTTATTAGGCGTGATCCCCAAAACGTATGTTTAGCGTTGTAGTCGCCTGATGCTATGAAACAGGGACCTAGTGATTTGTAGAAGTCGCTATACTGACTTTCCGAAATTTGAAATCTAGGAGGTGAATAAATCGAAGAAATAACAAAGCTTTGATGAAATTCTTCAAGACAGATATTTGTTGCTTGAAGGTAATTCTCACAAAAATCACGCAGTAAATAATGTTTGATTCGGGCCTTAATAAGTATTGCCGAGCCTCTACATGCTCTTCCACGGGGGTCCTTAGTGTCATATAAAATATAGCCATTGATTTTAAAAAGGCTATTTGTTGTTAAGTGTGTCTCGGAAATCAGCATGACATCAATTTGTTGGTTCTTGAGGAAGTATTCAAGTTCATTTTTATGTTGGCGTAAGCCGTTTGCGTTCCAGAAACATATTTTTGAACAGTTCATGGTTTGTTAAGTACCGCCTGCAGCATCATAGATTTCATGCGTACCATTTCTTGCATCATGCTGCTCATAGAGCTCATAAAACTGTTTAACGAATGCACTAATGTTTCGATGCTTGCTTCGAGACGATTACAGTTACCAGATGATGGTTGTTCTTTAGGTTCTGGGTGCAAATGTGGTGTAGAAATATTTTTCGGTGTCGCTTTATGTACTGAAACATGATTAGTTTTTAACATATCCGCGTATGAAACATGTTGGGTTGTTGGTTGGGCTAACTGAGGGTACGGAGCATTTGCTCGATATTGTGGGTGCTTAGCAGAAGTATTTGATTTTTGAGTGGTTTCCCTTACCATGGAAAAAACTGGACAGCCTCTGTAGTTAGCAGTGTGGTTTCCACCGCAATTGCTACATTTTTTAACTTTCGAGTCATCCCTTGCTTTGTCGCATTGGGCGGAACAATGTAGCTCTCCACACACAACGCAAACTGGAGGCAATTTGAAGTAAGCCCTAGTATGACCATATTCTTGGCAATTTAGACACTGTACGGGTCCTGATTGCTTATGCGGTTCCTCTACGCTTATTTTGCGGTGAAACAGATATCTTATATTATAGATAGGGTGCGTTTCGTTCTTTTTCAATCGCATATCTCCAGGTTCCAGTTCAACGCGAAATAGAGGTTGAGGGCCACGTTCTCGATTTCTGAGGTTGTCTACAATTTTTACCTTAAATCCCGCTTTATGGAGGTCATCCCTAATTTCGACTGGATCAACACATGAGTCTACACCTTTTATAACTACCTGTAGACCTTTACTACTCTTCAGCTGATATGTATAAAAGTTCTTTTTGCTGCTTTCAAACTCGTTTACTACTTTACGATAACTGTTTTCATCAATAAATTGTATTTTTGTTTCATCAATGTTGCCACGCTTGATGGGAATTACATAAAATATGTTCTCACCAATAATTGAAATTAACTTCTTTATTAAGTCGCTGGAGTTTTTCTCCCTTAAATAAATTGGAGGTGGTTTGAACGACCTGGGTGCCGTTTTTTTCAATTGTTTCGCTATCTAAAACTCTAATGGAATTTATTCCATTAGAGCCCTTGTCTTTATGTACCTTAGACATTGGTGCAAGCTGCGAAGATTTAGGGCTTCGACCTCTTTTTAATACCGTAAAGTATCTGTCCATTCCCACTTGCGTCTTGGGTTTAACACTATCCATATTACTGTTGGTAACACTGTGTTCAGAAGGCGACTTGTTTGTAGTTATATTATTGTCATCGATTTGCAAAAGCGACGAACAAGATTGAGCACGTATAACAGGCGTAGAATTTACACACAAATTATTTTCAGTTTTTTTGTCTTTATTTAATATAATATTGTCTACATTTTTTTTTGCTTAAATTAAAGATGCTCATTAGCCCTTATTGTTTTTGTTTTATTTTTAAAGTAGCAATTCAATATGCCGTTGTATAAAAAAAAGACGAAAGAAAAAGAAAAAAAAAAATATTTTACAAACAACTTTGTTGTTGTATTAAAACAGTTTTTTTTGTTTTTGTTTTAAATTATTCACACAATGTTTTTTGTTAATTTTAAAAATGATTGTAAAACTCTGTTAAAGGTGTTTAAAATATTTTTATAACAATGTAATTCCACAAAGTAAAAATACAAATCAAATACAAATTTTATTCAAATGGCTATTTGGCAGTAAGTAATTCATATTTTTTCATTATTTTACAACAGCGCCATCTGTTGCGCAACAATGTTTAACATTTATGTCAACAGCAACATACCCAGGTATGTTTTGTATTTTAAGTCCACTATATCTCAAAAGGTTGCTAACGGATTGATCTGAGATTTCATGATATCCTATTCATGATATTCTATATCATATTCCCATGTGTAGTGTATCACACAAATCTATAATGCTGGCACCATAAATACCACTATTACCGTACCAATAACATATCTCTGCTTACGTATGGTGCAATGTATTATTGTATTTGAATTGAGTGACATATTTCTATTTGAGTGTAATTCTAAACACTAACCATTATGTTTGGTCAAATGGAAATATGAATACGAACCCTAATACTAGCGACAGAGAAAATCTAATACTATGATAAGTTATAATAAGTTAGAAAGGTTAAGATTTATTTTCATAAGTAGTATATAAGAAACAAAATTTAAATAATAAAACAGACTTTGATTTAACAACTTAATCCAGCCATACCAAGCCTTTGTTTTAATTTAAAGTCTCAACTCTTTTGGCAGTTCTTTTGAACGCCTACCCTTTTAGCTGTTTAAAATAAACATAAAGGCTATAGACTATTACATCTTAATAACAAATAATACTACAGGGCGAGCCTACCATAATATTACCCATTAATCCTACACATAAATACTACACATGTTTGAGTGGAATTGGACAACTCTAGTCAGAGCTCTGTCCACTTTTCGAATTCTACCCCTTAAGTCAACAGCTGCATACCGGGGTAGGAAAATACATGAAAATGTATTAACAGTGCATAGAAACTAATTGAATAAAATTGAAAGGCAATCTTTATTTTTAAGTACAAGTTTTTAAAAAAGCGCAATAATAAAAGCTTAATTAAACAAGTAAAAGTGCTATATTCGGCCGTGCCGAATCTTCTATACCCTTCACCACGGTGATTTTATTTATACAGACAGTCAACAATATGGATAATGCTGTACTATCCATATTGTTGACTCTTTATTTAAATAAAATCGTATAAGAAAAAATCATTATTCATGAGTTAAAGAAATAGAAGACAAATGAAAACAAATTCCGTTTGCTACAATTGTCGCCGTGTTGTCAGCTACTTAATGATATTGAAGCCGACGCTACATCGTAAACTCTGACATTGTTGTAGAAATACTTATTTTTCTTTTATAAAATTAAATAACTTTTTCAAAAACTTATAAATATCTCCTCCGAAACTTTTTGTTTGTATGTGAATTTATAATTTACAATAATAATGTAATTTGTGACATTTTCTTTTGTTGAATAAAATAGAAATTTTCCTAAGTTGACGACATCCACAACGGTGGTCGTGTAGCCATGTAGCTATACTGGCTTCAAAAAAAAAAACGTTTACCTATAAACGTGTGTATTTTATTTTTGGCAGTTTTTACCCGGTATCCTGATGATGTCTATGTGTTTAATGAACCTAGGTTTTAAACAAAGATCTCATCTATTTTAAAACAATCGCATTTAAAAAAAAATCAAACGCATTTAAAAAAATATGTTACTCTATATACACACATACATACATATGTATATTCTTAATATTAAATATATGTTATGTTACAGTCATGATTTTCATTTTCAAAGAAATATTGAAATTTTTGTTTTAATTTTTCGAAAATTGTGTGTAAAAATTTTTCGTAAAAATATTTTTTTAAAAATTTTTTGTAAAATTTTATTCGAAAATTTTTTGGAAAATTTTTTAAAAAAATTTTTTTTCTAATATTTTTCTGTAAAATATCTTTTTGAAAATGCTTTGTAATTTTTTTTGTAAATATTTTTGAAAAAAATTAAAAAATTTTTTTAAAAAATTTTTTAAAAAATTTTTTTTTAAATTTTTTTTTTAAAAATTTGATTGAAATTTTTTTGTTAAATTTTGGACCTTTCTCCAATCTATTGAGTTAGAATGGTCAGACTAAAGCAAAAAGAAATCCTTAAAAAAAAAAAAATTCATCATATTGACACATGGGGGGCCCTTTTAACTGCTCCTATTTGTCAGTGGGTACCCTGTGGGTCCATTGGCTACCTCTATGCGTATTGCTTTCTATTAAGGTCTCTAATACAAATCAAAGCAGAAAAACCCTACCAATCTAAAAACAAACAAAAATCGCCCCTCGCAGGGGGTTATTGATCCCCCGAGATCTGTATGCACTCCTTGCGATCTACCTGTCACACTCTAATATTTATTTGACAAAAAAAGGCAAAACAGAATCATTAAAGCCGAAAAAAATTAAAAAAAAACGTAAAAAAAACGTAAAAAAAATATAGGTGGGCGTGGTTTTTGGCCCGTAGCCTCCAAAGGAATGATCCGATGTTGCTGAATTGCAATACCAAAATTTTCGAAACTATGCCTGACAGATTGGTGTGCTTAAATTTTTTGTATCTCATCTGATGCCTTGGCAAATGACATTACCACACTAACACGGACAGACGGACAGACGGACAGACGGACAGACGGACAGACGGACAGACGGACAGACGGACAGACGGACAGACGGACAGACGGACAGACGGACATCGCTTAATCAACTTCTCTATGTATAAGGATCCAGAATATATATACTTTATGGGGTCGGAAATGAATATTGCAGAAATTACACACGGAATGACAAACTTATATATACCCTTTCCACCTGTGGTGAAGGGTATAAAAAGAGAAGATGCATTCACATGAACATATTTATATATGTAGGATGTGGTAGTCAAGTGACTGCTCAGACGGAGTACCTACTTTAAATATAATACGCATGGCAAGTAGTAGGCCATGAAATATTCATACCTAACACAGTAATAAACAAATCACAAAAAGTCACTAACACACACACAAAAACACATAGTAGGCCATGAAACATTCATACAGAACTCACATAAAAAGTCACTAACACACACACAAAAACTCATAGCAAGCTTTGACGAAAAACATAAAAAACATTTGACAATAGAATAAAAAACCGATTAGAGGATAGTTTTAAAAAAGAGTTCGAAAGGAGACAGAGCCGAGAGAAGTTTAGTGAGCTTGTGTAAGAGATAATAATTTCAGTAGAAATTATTTAATTAAATTACACAAAAGTAATTTAATTAATTAAAGAGGTTTTGATTTTTTTTGAAGAAAAATAAGAAAATTTTTTCTTAAAAATAATTTATTTTGGTATACTCAAATTAGAGATAATAATAAATTTGCTAAAAAATTATTTAATTAATTAATTCATAGAGATAAACAAAAATATTAAAGAGATTCATTGAAATAATAATAAAAAATTATATAATAATAAATTATAAAAATATATGTTTATATAAAATTTATAATATTGTTAATTTAGGTAATTTTATAAAATTTTATATCTGTAGTACGACCGATAAATATATATACACAACAAAATATACGAGAGTGACTTCTTCTAGACTTGGACTAGATACTACAGGAGCAAAGGCTGACCTACAGGAGAGGCTCATCCAACATTTCGGTCCTCACAGAGGCGCTGATGGAGACTCAGAGTTCGGTGACGCGGCTTCAGTGGTACCTCATGTCAGTAGTCATTCGAATTTTACATTGAGAGACGTAGAAGATTCGGTGACAAAATTCTCAGGGAAAATACTCACGACGTCGATAAATGGGTTGAAGAATTTGAGGATTGTGCGCATGTCTTACATTGGGATCAACTCCAAAAATACATTTATGGTAAACAGTTGTTAAAAGGAGCTGCCAAGACGTTCATCAGAAGCCAATCTGGTGTGAGAGATTGGGACTCTCTTAAAACTGTATTGAAGCGAGAATTTGGGATAAAACCATCCGCAATCACCATTCATCGCAAACTAAAAAATCGGAAGAAACGAAATGAGGAAACGCTTCGGCAATATTTATACTCCCTGATGGAAATTGGAAACCCTATTCATTTAGACGATGTGAGTATAATCGAGTACTTTATAGAAGGAATTCCCGGAACCATCTCAAGCAAGGCAATATTGTACCAAGCACGGACTCTTAAAGAATTGAAAGAAAAACTTTCTGTGTTTGAAAAAATTTATTTCGCTGAAAGGTCGTCAAACTTTAAAGCAGATAAAATCAAATATGAGAAGCCTGTAGCAGAGCCTAGGCGTGATAGCCAGAGATGTTTCAAGTGTGGAACAGAAGGTCACATGGCAAGAGACTGCAGAGCAGCGGATATCAAATGCTTCAAATGTAAAAAACCTGGCCACAAATCTTTTGATTGCCCAGGTATTAACACAGAAAACGCAGTCAAAAGACATTTTCACACGCTGGCAGAGGACGTTAATCTTCCGTCGCGAAGAATATTTAAGGAAATAGTAATTGAAGGTAAAATAGTATCAGCTATAATCGACACTGGCAGTGACGTCAGTATTTTGAGATATGACACACTCTTAAATTTGTCAGATTTTAGTTTGGAGCCCAAGGTTAAAACTCTGAATGGTATTGGGGGAAAAAGCATCTCGACGATGGGTTATGTCAGAACTCGAGTCAAGCTAGATGCCGTCGAGTTAGATATTGATTTCTATACGGTGAAGGAAAGAGATATACTTTATTCTGCGGTTATAGGGAATGATATTTTGGCTAAGGTAGATTTGACTATTGATTCTACTGGCGCAAAATTCCGGATGAAGACAAATTGCATAAATTTAATTGAAAAAGACGAAGAAAATATGTTGAAGAAGCCATTAGAAGTGGAATGTGCTCTTTTTCTAGAACAGCCGGAGGTTTATGTGAGACCTGCTTTGGACGCTAATCCAATAGTAGGACTATTAGAGGAATTTGAGGAAATAGTGAACTCAGTGTCATCCGATGATAGGGAAACTATGAAGAAGAAAATTAAGGACAAAGATTTAATAAAGAAAGCAGAGGAACGAAAAGAAAAAGAGGTTGAAGGAAAAGAAACTGTGACAGCAAACCCTGAGGAAGCAGAGACTAAAAAATCTGAAGAAATTTTTAATTTAGAAGATGAACCCAAAAATACTGAAGAAGATACCGTAAAGGAACATAGACAAAATAAAAAGGATGTAAAGGCAGATACTAAGGTGTCAGAAAAACATCGAAAGAGAAAAAAGAGGTCATGTGATAAAGAGCAGGCAATGAAGAAATGTATTGCAGAAGTATTAGAAAAACAAAGCACTAGAGAGGATGAAAAATACTCGATCGAAACAGATCTAAAAGGAAAAGAAACGGCGGTAATTCACGAGGAAAACGCAACAGACAAATTTGAGGAAAAAGAAGAGGAAGTAAATAAAAAAGATAAAAAAGAAGGCATGCTCGACCCGATCGACAAATCGGATCGACCCTTCATAACACACCATATAGACGATGTAGGACTAAAGAAAGTTACAAGAAAGATGTACAACTATATTCTCATTATTGTTGACGCTTTTATAAAATTTGTTATTTGGCTTTATCTAACAAAAAGTGCGGGCAGCAGAGAAGTAATCGAGAAATTAGACAAACTATTAAAAGAATTTGCAGAAACCGAGCTACAAAAGGAAAGATATCAAAATAGAGATGAGATCCGAGAGAACATAGCGCGAATTAAAGAGGAAAACAAAAAGAAATTCCAGAAAAAACGAAAACCAAAAGTACGCACCCAATATGGTGTAGGCATGAAGTTACGTCCTAAATTCCTTGGTCCATATAAGGTATTGGCCAAGTTGAACCACGACCGGTATGAAGTGGAGAAGATTGGTGAAAGTGAGGGTACGAAAAAATGCGTTACTGTGGTAGAATACATGAAACCGTGGCATCCGGCTTCGGGACGAAGCCAGCGTCAGGAGGGCCGATTGTAGGATGTGGTAGTCAAGTGACTGCTCAGACGGACTACCTACTTTAAATATAATACGCATGGCAAGTAGTAGGCCATGAAACATTCATACCTAACACAGTAATAAACAAATCATAAAAAGTCACTAACGCACACACAAAAACACATAGTAGGCCATGAAACATTCATACAGAACTCACATAAAAAGTCACTAACACACACACAAAAACTCATAGCAAGCTTTGACGAAAAACATAAAAAACATTTGACAATAGAATAAAAAACCGATTAGAGGATAGTTTTAAAAAAGAGTTCGAAAGGAGACAGAGCCGAGAGAAGTTTAGTGAGCTTGTGTAAAATAAATAATTAATTCTAAACTTAAAATATAAATGTAAAACTAATTATTCTAAATTTATTAAATAACTTAAATCTAACAATCTTAAAATGTAAAAATATTAATAAAATAAACTAAAACTTTTGGAAAATAATTTAAAAAATACAAAAACCTAAAGTTTTATTTAAAAATAGAGGAATTCAGCCAAAAATATATATATATATACATATATATATATATATATTTGAACGTATTTACAACATTAAAAAATTAAAGAAAAGAGAGAGATAAGTTAAGAAAAAAAAAATATAAGTGTCAAAGATAGCATATTGGCCGAGACAGCAAACAAGCGTTTTCATGCCTCGCCGAGTGGGAGTGGGTTAGAGAACCAACCGCAGCTCCTCAGAAAAGAGTTAATTCTTCTTGGTTCCAGTAGTGAAACACAAGATAGGCTCCCGAAATACCGTTGTCCAAGATTTTGAAGTCGTTGGTATTCCAGTGCAGGGCATAGGCAGAGGAGGTGAACGACCGTTTCCTCCTCTTCCTCATCTTGGCAGCTTCTGCAAAAGTCGGTGTAAGGGAGGCCCATTATTCTTGCATGGGCTCCGAATAGACAATGCCCAGTGACCGTAGATATAAAGTCACGCAGTTGTGTTTTCGGCATCCGAAGTAATGAATCCGTCCTCTTCTGATCTAGTAAGGGCCAGATCGTCCTTGCCGTCAGACAAGTTGACTCATCGGACCATCTGGCCAGGTCATAAAGAGCACGGTTTATTCGTTGCCCGCATGCAGAGAGGGGAATGCCACAATAGACGTCAATGGCGCCATCATGAAGCAGAGTTCCCTTCTTTGCTAGTTCGTCAGCAACATTGTTGCCTAAGGTAGTCCCATGTCCCCGCACCCATTTAAGGGTGACCGTTGAATTTTCCGCCATCGCATTTAAGGATGTCCGGCATTCCAGGACGAGATTTGATGTGCTGAACACACCTTTTAGGGACATAATGGCAGCTTTACTGTCGGTACAAAACCAGATATCCCTATTCGATATTCTGTGATACCTTAGCCAGTTTGCCGCTTTTTTGATAGCAGATATTTCTGCTTGTAGAACATTACATTCATTTGGGAGTCTGAAACACATCTTGATTCCAAATTCCTCTATACAGACCCCACCTCCAACTCCCACCCCCCTTTTGGAGCCATCTGTGAACACGCAGAGTGAGCCAGGGGGTGGTGGGTGGCCCTCCGTCATGTCGAAATCGAAAATTCGCATGAAGATGGGTTTTGGGATGCAGTAGTCTATACGTCCGGGAATAATATTCGTAATTCCCAGAAGACTGGCATGGCCCCACAGTCTATGGTTCCATGTACCTGTGACATTCAGTCTAACGGCCGTTCTTAGTGCAAGCTTCCTGGCTAGCTGGTCTACTGGTAACCAGTTTAGCATAGCAAAAAGTGCCTTCGTTGGTGTTGACCTAATAGCTCCTGTTATTAGGATCGCCATATTACGCAATACTTTCTCTATAATAGAGATATTTGCCCTAGTATCCAGTGCTTTCCACCAGACGATGATTCCATAGAATAAGGTCGGTTTGATTACCGCTTCGAATAGCCAGTTCGAAATTCTCGGGTTCATTCCCCAAGTCTTGCCTATGGCTTTTATACACACATATATTGCTGTGGTGGCTTTAGACGCTCTAGCCTGGATGTTAATTCTCCAGGATAGTTTACTGTCTAAGATTATGCCAAGATACTTTGTACTATGTGCTAGAGTTAGTGGTATTCCCCTCAATACGGGTAGCCTGAAGGGTGGGAGCTTGTATTTTCTTGAGAATGGTACAAGTTCAGTTTTGGCTGGGTCTACACTCAGTCCACACTGTTCTGTCCAGGTGCAGATCATCTTGAGTGCCGCCTCTAATCTTTGTGTGATAGTATCAATATGGACACCAGATACTGCCACCGCTACATCGTCTGCGTATGCGACAGTTATAAAATTCATGGAGTCCAGATCTTTGAGCAACTTATTGATTGCTATATTCCATAGTAGTGGGGACAATACTCCACCTTGTGGTGTGCCCCTTCCCGCTATTTTGGAAATGCTCGCTGAGCCAAATGTAGACGTTATCGTCCTGTTACTTAGCAGGTTCGTTATGAACCTGATGATCGATTGGTCAATCCCCAGCTCTCTTAGAGATCGGTTTATTGCCAACGGTTCGATGTTATTGAAGGCTCCCTCAATATCCATGAAGGCTACCATTGTGTAGTCTTTATGCTCTAGCGACTTCTCAATATGTCCCACGAGCGAGTGTATTGCTGTCTCAACAGATTTGCCCTTCGTATAAGCGTGTTGGGATGGCGAAAGGAGATGCCTGTCGATTGTCATTCTCAAATGAATATCGATAAGTCTCTCCAGCGTTTTGAGCAAAAAGGATGTTAGACTGATTGGCCTAAAATCCTTTGCTTTCGTGTGTGATGATTTCCCTCCTTTGGGAATAAATATCACATTGCATTTAGTCCATTGATCCGGGATATGGGACAATGATAAACAGGCTCTATATATCGGTAGGAGCCAAGTTGTTACCAGATCTAGGTTGTTTTGTAGATCAGCAGGAATTATACCATCCGGGCCCAGAGACTTATAAGGATGGAAGCTTTTAATCGCCCAGTGCAACCTATCCGTGTCTATGTTCACGGCATTCAGTGTCCGGCTTGTTTGGGTAGAACTGTATTGTACTCCCGAGGTTGATCGACATCCTGGGAAGTGGGTGTCCATCAGGACTTCCAGTGACTCCTGTGCACTGGTGGTCCAATTGCCGTCTGATTTCTGAATATATCCAGGAATTGACGCTTGTTTGGCAAGTACTTTTCGCAATCTGCTAGCCTCAGAAAAACTTTCAATGCCACTGCAGTAGTCTTTCCAGGATTCACGTTTTGCGCTTCTAACTTGATTTTTAAATTTGTTCACAGAGGATTTGTAGAGTGACCAGTTCCCTGTCCTCTTAGCGTCGTTGAAAAGTTTGCGGCAGATCTTACGAGATTCCGCTATTTCCGTTGACCACCATGTTGGTCTGCGATTCGAACGCTGAATCGACGGTCTGCTTACTTATTCGTTGCATCTCTAAATGCGTTGGTAAGTCTATTCACAGCATCTTCGATGTGCGTGGTATCCCGAATAGTTGTGGGACGATTAAGTATATTTGAAAGGAGCATTTTCTGTTTCTCCCAATCCGTCTTACGTCTATTGATGTAAGCGACGGTCCTAGCTTTCTTCCTAACAATGGAAAAGACAAGATAACGATGATCGGAAAAAGAACAGTCTGTAGAGACACAGCTTATAGCTCCAATGGCATTTCATGCAGAAAATAATCTGGCTTTGCAGAAAGGAACATCCTACAAATGGTTGTAGATGCCGGATTGTTCTCCACGTAACTTATGTACACAGCAGAACCACATATATCCAGAATATGACAAAAGAAGTCCAAACGACCCATATGTGTTCATCGTTTGCTAAATATTATACAATACATTTGTTCATGTTATCAACGCCACCTTTACCTTTGTTCTATTGTAATACCTTCTACTTCTACTTCAGTTATTTTTTGTGGAAAGGACTACAACTGATTTGTTATTCTTGGTCAATTAAAATACATTGTAATTTTGTTGCTAAAATCGAATATGGTGGACTCCACTACACGTCCTTTTGGAATAGTAAATTTTGATCGTACAAATGTTCTTCCTTTATGTGCTGTACCTATCATGGATAAATTGCTGTTCAAATTTTAGGTGGTAAAAAGTTCTCGAACACAAAAGTGTTTCGCCCACTTCTACAGAAAAGGTTAACGTAAAAGTCCTTCAACACTTTTCCACATAAATTTTTTCCTGTTTACTGGATGCCACCATTGCCGTGTAGATTTTTCCCTTCAGTTCATAAGGTCACGTACCCACTAGACTTTTGATCCGTAATGGCGGGTTTTGATTGTGTGAATTAAGTGAAAACAATACCACCACGGAATGCATACAATTGTTCATCAATAGTAACGCTGGATCCTGCTGCATAATTGCTACTTTGTTTATTGTTTAGGAACAAAAATATCTCCGTTACCGCTTTATTTACTAACATTGCTGGTGTGTGTTTCCGTTGTCAAAAGAAGGCTCGAATTCATCAGAAATTAATAATCTGGATGTTTCCAGAATATATATGTGGCTCTTGTATACTTCTCCCAGTTAATAGTGATTCTAAATAATCATAAACAGAAAAAATCAAAAACATACTTAATAACAAAAAAAAAATTGCCATGTAAAAAGTATGTCTATACCCGGGTTTGCTGTTGTTGACGTACGTATAATTTTTCTACTGTTGACATAAGGGTTAAAATATCCCGATTTTAATTCGTATTTTGTCACTATTTTAAAACAGGACCAACTGTTGGGCAATCGTCTTTAAAATATCATGCTTTAAAAAATGAAAGATGCCTTAAAGTATGCACTACTTTTAAATCGGTAAAAAAAATCGGCGTACTTTAAGTGCTCTTTCTCCACTTTCTCTTGAAAATAATATATTTTTTCGGAAAAAAATAGCCTATATTGGAGTCAGGATACTAAGTTACCTCCTCACAAGATTTTATTAAAATCCAACCAGTAGTTTTTACATGATGTGAACGTAGACAGAAAGACAGAAAGACAGACAGACATACATACAGGAAATGAGTTACTGTTTTATTTTTATGTATAGACTTCGTAAAACAAATCTTGGTTTATTAGCTGAGATAAAAGCAACTCTTGTTTGTCATTTAACACCTTAAGGAAACATTCTTATACATTTTATAAAATTTTTTTCAATTATTTTGATTACATGCGTTTCTCCGAATATGTCAACTTCTTCGCTCTTTCGAAGTAGGCAAACATTCAAAATCATACGGACCTACATTTGTATACATATCTACCCTTACTTGCAGCATGTGGCTTTGGTCTTGCAAAGGGAATTTTGATAATCGTTTATCTAGGGATCTATAAAAGCAGGATGATCTAACTCTTTAATAGTTAATACTTTTACATTAAATGGAACAGTGGAACTGTAATACTGATAACTTTCAAATTTTGTGTAGTTCTATAAGAACCATGTAAAGTTACACAGCAAATATGATAGAATTGACACATATTTTATCTTAAAACTGTAATGCTGATATTGTTTAAACTTTTCGTAAGAAATTTCTATATCGATGAACCGGATCAAGCTATAAATGTGCAGATACGTTAAGGATTGTTTTATATTCTGGACTTAAGAACTCCAGAATAGCACTGTTAATTTCTATTTGTTTAATTACGATAGCGGTAACTAAGTATTCCAGATTCAAGCTAAAACTAAATACAAAAACTTAAAAATAATGCAATTAAAATTCGAAAAGGACCTCTTTTCTATCTGTGTAAATTACCTAAATTACCTGTGTATTTACCTAAAGAAAGCAACATAAAAAATCCAGTTTAATTTCATTTTATAGCTATATTAGCAACTACAAAAGTTAAAGCTTCTGGAAGCATGAAAGTAAATTAAAAAAATAATGTTTCTTTCTTTTAAAGCTTCTAAAAAGCAATGTAAGTTAATTTTTATAAGTTTTATGGCCAAAACAAATAGAACGTTGTTTAAAAGAAAAAGTAATAAAGAAACCAGTTTTTGCTGCCTGGCTTTTGTTGACAAAAGCTGTTGATTTATAATTCTGTGAAAAGAACAAGATAAAATAAGCTAGAAAATCCTTGAAGCACAATGTGATAATACTTATTAACTTAATTCATACTCAAAAAGAAGTTTTTTGGTTCCCTTTTTTAAATTGTTTCCGTTAAATTCCTATTTTTACTCTTTTTTTTGTTGAAAAATTATGTGAGTTAAGCAAAGCTAGTCAGTTATAATGCATTTTATATTTAACATAAAACTTTTCTTAAATATCACTGGTAAAATATTCATCTTTTAATATCGTTTTGAAGAAACCCAAATAGATGAAATTATCAATCTATAATTTTTGCAATATTTGATTTTCAAATTTAAGAGCAAAACAAATTTTTTTTTATTGTATACTTTGGACATGCCAACTAGCTTTTTTAAGCACTTACGAATGTCTAAAAATAGCATCGCGATATTTACAAGGCTACACAAAGAAAAATGGTTGACGAAATGGAGAATACAGGTGAATGAACAAAAAGCGGTTACACTGCTTAGGGAGTCACCACCTATTTGCGATACCACAACTAACAGAATTCAAAGACGTGGGTGTAATTTTATTCCACTTTTTACTTCTTATAATCTACATAGAATCAATGTTAACACAAAATAAATTTAAATAAGTCCAACTAAATTGTATTATTGGTAGAAACTCTACCCTCAGCAAAGATTGCGAACTTCTACAGTACATGTTGATCTTCAAATCAAGATGTGTTTTGAATTAAAGATCAATTATAGGATTCTATATCAGTTAGCAACTTAGGGAAACTTAAAAGTCGCCGAAATAAGATTCCGAAAATAACCACAATCGCAGCCATAACTAATAAAAACTCGAACATTCGCAAAGCTCTAAACGTGACATTAGTTACAGCTGTAATGGCAAAACATACAACAAAGTATTTAAAGAAGTTTGAAATGCATTAAAATCCGTTGGTCCGTGATATCTTATATGATAGAGATAATATCCGGGGAATGACCCCCAATTCATAACAGTAACCGTTTTCTAGTACTATTGCAGCCAGTGCAAGTATATTTGTTTTACTTTTAAACTTAAGATATGATGCTTTGAACAACAGCGGCTACATAGCTATATGATTACAAAGGCCCTAGGGTAAATTGTTGCCGTATTAAAACCAAAAGCTACATATTAATCGCTGATATTTAGCTTTGATAAAAACAATATAATTTAGCATTATTAATCTTTATCTATGCTGCATTCCTATTCTTGACATTATTAAATAAATATTTCATGAAAGAATCATAAAATATTTATTCAAAAAAATTTAATAATCGAAATGATTACCAGATAGCTATTTCGCTTGTACTCCATTTTGTTAAAATATATAATTCGAAATTATTATTATTATTATAATTATTATTATTATTGTTCAAATATTACAATCAGGTGTCGTAACTAAGAACTTAGTCTATCTACAGAAGATTTCCATAAAACACGATTGTCAGCAATGTAATTGAGTTCGTTAATAGATTTATCGGTCTCATTATTAACACATCTTCTCCAAGTCATTTTAGGTCTGCCTCTTCTTCTTGTTCCTTGGGGATTCCAATGCAAAGCTGAATGCACTATTTCGTCAGGGTTTTTAAGAAGAGTGTGTCGAATACATTTGTATTTTTTGCGCATGCTCTCTTTTTCTATTGGTATCTGGTTTGTCAGCTGCCACAAGCGTTGGTTGGAAATGGTGGGATAAGCCGACAATTCGGCGTAGGCGCCTATTACCAAAACTTTGTAGTTTTTTAGTCGTTTCTTGTTTTAAGTGCCATGTTTCACTGCCGTAAGTTAAAACCGACTTTAACATTAAATACTGTTATTTTCGTTTCTCTTTTAATCTCTTGATAGTCCTGCAAACGTTACTGTAGCTTTGGATATCCTACGTTGTATATTGGACGCTGTGCCGCCATCGGGGGTCAACATGATCCCTAAAGTGCGCGTCCCTGCTTAACTCCAGATACGGTCAAAAATGACTCACTCAATTGCTCTTCATGCAGCACTCGGGAGCTTGACCCGTCGTACATGTTTTTAATAATGTTAACAATTTTAGAAGGAACACCTCTAGCAGAAGGTGCCGACCAAATGAATTCGCGCGTCAATGCATCAAAAGCTTAGGCGAAATCAAGAAACGCCAGATAAAGTGGTGAATTATATTCAGCTGACTGCGCTCTATAAATATTCTTACAGTACGAATATGGTCAATACACGAATGGCCAGGTCTAAAACCGACTTTATTAGGTCTAATCAGCTTATCCAGTGTTGCCGGTATTCTCTTTAAAATGATTTTAGTAATTATTTTTGTAATTGCTGGCAATATTGATGTACCTCCCCTATTCTCGCACTTCTTTCGATCGCCTTTTTTAGGTATCTTAATTCTAAATAAGATTGTTAATACAAAATAATTTATTTTTATCATGTCAAAACAAAGATAGTTAATTTCTTTAAGCTATATGTAAATTACTTTATTTTTAAATCCTTTTGATTGTAAATTAATTTTTATTATTTTAATTTCGTGCTATCATCTTCTCAGCTCTTATTTAATTTGTATTTCTTGGCAGCATTAAATCTGCATATTGTCGCTTTCAGCCACATATTTATTTCAGAACGACGTTGTCCTGGTCATCACAGTCAACGGCAAGCATTATAGGTCGATGACTACAAATTTTTGGTTGCTTAAATTAGATGATATGGAGCTATGTCATGCCACATTGAACATTCTTCATTAGCGATTAGAGTGCGTGGACGTCTTACGTGGAGGTGATATTGCCTGACAACTGAGATCGTGCGATTTGATCCCATTAGACTTGTTCTTGTAGAGTTTTTGTTAACCATAGCAGCCGCCAAAGCTATAACATGGATGCACCATGTTATATTCCATACATAATGGCATCGATTGTCCCTTCAATTTTTTTTTTCGCAATTTTTATTTATTGTATCTTCAATATAATTGAACTATCAATAATTACTCATATCTTAAGTCTAAAAATAAAAATATACATGTTAAGTCCAACCAGTGCTGGACAAAAAAATGTATGTTTCACGGTTACTGTAATTTGTGGGTTATCCCTCTGATGTACGGATGAGAGAAGCAGTGTCCCTCCTTCTTAGTCGAATGTAACCAGGTTCAGTTAGTATGTTACGGGCCAGTGGATTCGGATGAGTTTCAAGCTTCTTTAAATACCTTATGGCAAGTTTCGCTATTTCTGCTTTAACTGATGGCACGTTTAGATCTTTATGGATGTTCGAATTTTTTATATACCAGGGAGCAGATGTAATAATACGTAGAATCTTATTTTGGCGCCTTTGAATTTGTTCTACGTTGGTAGCTGAGACACTGCCCCATAATTGAATGCCATAACACCATATTGGTTTTAGAATTGACTTGTACAATAAAAGTTTGCAGTCTAAAGCTAGAGTAAAATTTCTGCCAATTAGCCAGTTTAGTTGAACTGCTTTCAACTTCATTTGTGTTAACTTTGTTTCTATGTGCCGTTTCCATGTAAGGCGCCGGTCAAGATGTATGCCGAGATATTTGACGTCTGAAAGCTGAGCTATCGTTTGGTTATTTATCCGAATAGGGGGGCAAGATTTTCTGCGCAGTGTGAAAGTTATGTGAGTACATTTTTGTTCATTCACTTTTATTCTCCATTTCTTCAACCATTTTTCTAAATTAGATATGTGGTCTTGTAAATATCGTGATGCTGAATGCTCAAAAAGCTGTGTCGTCAGCAAATGTCGATGTGTGAACTCGGTTACTAGTTGGCATGTCTGAAGTATACAATAAGTATAAAAAGGGCCCCAATATACTACCTTGGGGAACTCCGGCTTCGATTGGCTGGGGTGAGCTCAAAAAATCTCCTTCTTTCACAATAAATTTTCGTCCGGTTAAATAACTATCTAGCAGCTTACATAGGTTTACGGGCAAATTCAGTTTTAGCTTATATATTATGCTTTCATGGCATACCTTATCGAATGCTTGAGAAACGTCGATAAAAAGCGCAGAGCAGTATTTTCTCTCTTCAAATGTCTTCTTAACAACATTGACTAACATGTGAGTTTGTTCGATTGTACTATGTTTTTTCCTGAAGCCGAATTGATGGTTTGGAATACATCCTTTGTCGCTTAGAATAGGGTTAAGCTTAGTTATTAACATCCTCTCAAACAGCTTTGACATATTTGACAAAAGGCTTATAGGTCTGTATGATTCAATTTTTGTGTGGTCTTTTCCTGGTTTAGGAATCATGGTAACCAAGGACACCTTCCAATCTGTGGGAAAGTACTCAAAACGTAAAATGGCATTAAAAATAAAAAGAACGATTCTGCGAGCTACACGGGGCAACTCAATTAACATCTTGTTACTGGTTTTATCAACGCCAGGGGCTTTTTTGGTGTTCAAATCCGTTATTGCCTTTTCAAGATCACCAAATTCAAATCTTATCGGTACTGCAGCACTAGCCTCGAGAACTGGCAACTCAACTATATCAGTCGATATATTTGGGGTAAAAATTCCTTTTTCGGTATCACTCCTTGCCCAGCCTCCAGCTGAAGTTCGCAAGGGAGGCTTACGTAAGACTGGCCTTTTAAGGTTTCTACAAGCACGCCATAACGAATAATCTGATTGAGGAGTTGCGTCTAGGTCTCCCAAATAGTTTTTCAGGGATGCTACTCTTCGAGATTCCAGCATGTCTCTTAGCCGGTTCGTGCATTCTTTAAGTCTGCTTTTGAGTTGAGGAGATCTCTGTGATTGCCATTCTCTACGAATTTTTCTTTTTTCAGCCAAGAGCCGTTCGATATCTGCAGAATAAATTTGATTGTATCTAGCTAATTGTCGGGTTATTGTTGAATGTTGGGCAGCTGATTTGAGGTTTTGGTCAAAATCAATAAGATTCCGCTCTACGTCTTCAGGTGTTCTTAGCGGGATGTTTTCCGAACAATTAGTACTAAGATACTTTTTATATTTCAACCAATTAATGCTTGTGGTAGTCATTGGTGATATGATGTTTTGTTTGTCCCATATATAGACTATAGTGGGTGAATGATCTGAAGATAATTCAAGTGACGCTTCAGCTTTAATCGTTTCTCTTGGAATACCCTTAATCACGCCAATATCAATAACATCCGGTATTTTTTGTCGATCAGTAGGCCAATAGGTGGGTTGTCCACTCGATATCACATTCAGACGCATTTTTGAAATTGTGTCAAACAAAACACGACCTTTTGGAGTTATTAGGCGTGATCCCCAAAACGTATGTTTAGCGTTGTAGTCGCCTGATGCTATGAAACAGGGACCTAGTGATTTGAAGAAATGGCTGTATTGACTCTCTGATATTTGAAGGAGGTGAATAAATTGAAGAAATAACTAAGTTTTGATGAAATTCTTCAATACAGATGTTTGTTGCTTGTAGGTAATCTTCACAAAAATCACACTGTAGATAATGTTTGATTCGAGCCTTTATTAGTATTGCTTAACCACCACATGCTTTGCCACGGGGGTCTTTGGTGTCATATAAGATATAGCCCTTTATTTTAAAAAAGCTATTTGTTGTTAAGTGAGTCTCTGCAACCAGCATGACATCAATTTGTTCCTTAATAAAAAAATTTCGCCTGATAATTCGTCTGAAATAAGCACTGATAGTAACCCTGATGATGCTTCATCATCTTTAAATTAAAAATTGGCTATAAAGTTATTCAATTCCTATTATAAAATCGTTAGACCTCACAAGAGGTCGAATACTTTTAATGCAACGGGATGCATTTAATTTGCTGTTTTTTTTTTTTGTTTGACATTAGCAAAGTATGAGTATTACCAAAATGCTCTAAAATTGTAGCTTTGGAATAATTTTATTTCACGTTAATTTGTGGGCTAGTAGGCCTGGTCCTTTTATTTATTTTTATTTTTAAGCTTATTTATGTCTTAAACTCTAAAAGTACCGAAATTGAAAAATGTAACTATATTATTTGGCATAAATTTTTATTGTGTAAGCTAAACTGGTACACCTGCCGCTTTCTCAATTAATATGCTCATGATTTGAGAAGGCGGCCAAAAGTCTTATAGAAAAATATTTCCTCATCTTAGTCCCTGATTACATTATGCAACTTTTGTCGCTGCAATCTTTCTCGTTTCTTCTTTAACCCGGCGTCGGACACATGATAAAAGAAACACCGACAGTCAGGTGGGTAAATATGACTCTAGTTTTTTTGACATAATTTTCAAAATTTGAGAAACGTATCTGTGAGCAATATATACATGACTCTTTGTTATATGTAAAAAAACATATTTCAATTTTTTAATTTATTAATTTAATAAAACTGGAGTGACCTACACTCAACTTTACCATACCAAATGGAAACAGATATTTTTATATACATATTACATAAAGAATAAAACTTCAAAGTATATTCGAATCGAAAAATTTATTATTTTCGGTTTGGGGAGCTAAGTAAACTACCCCTTCCAAATTATGACCAAAATTTATACAGCTCTTCATCTCCATAAACCAAACGTACGTACCAAATTTCGTTTTAATATGTCATACGGTATGAGCGTTTACAAAATTTGGGGGTCAGGAAACTATCCGTTGCCCCCTCCCGATTATGTATTCTCTTCATCTCCATAAACCAAAGACACATACCGAATTTCATTTTGATATGTTAAACGATATCACCTGAACAAACTCCACAAAAATAGTGTAATACACACACAGAGCTCACGAATGGGAGCTAAGTTGACTAATATAGTCAATTCATAGTCAAGCGAAAAATCTCAATACCAGTTCCATTAAGTTCTCTCTTCCAGACCTCTGACGCACAAGTTCTTCGCGGTCCATTTTAGCAAAAAACTGATATCAGAGCTTAATACACTAAATTTGTTTTTTTTTTTAAATTGGTGAAATCTCACTATACCGACGGCCAGGTTGGGTCACATTTACCTTTTCTTAGTTGACGGTCAACTATCTCTGCTCACGTTCAATCATTAACTGAAACGAAATAATAAACAACATGCAAAAACGATACACTCCAGCTACTGAGAAATTTGGAAACGTCGTAAAACGTTGAAAAAAGTTACACAGCAATTTAGGAGCATATGGGTCATAATGACCCAACCTGCATGACGCCGGGTTAATAATTCTTCTTTATTATTGCAGCAATTTGTGTTGACGTATATATTGTATAAGAATCACTCAAAAACCTTAGTGCTTTTCTAGACGAGCCACTCGCCTGTAATACAGAAACCGCACATAAAACTACGAATGAGAGAATAAAACGAATTTCAAGAGTACATGCATGTGTGTACGCTTTTTAATTCCTCTCTCCCCTCTCGCCTACTAATGAGGAATCGCAGCGAGAATATTTTCAGAATGTAATCCGGGACTAAGTAAATACTTGATAACCTCGAAAGCCAAAAAACTTTAGTTCCTGTAAATAAATGTGTTTTTTTTGCTAGCCAGCTGAGTATTTTTAAATATTTTTTGCTTAATAAGCTTTGCTACCAAAAAAATCAGTTCTGCAGCTTTTAAATTTTCAGACTTCGTCCCTCCTGTAGGACTTGTTTTCCCATTTAGTTTCTATTATAATTTTGTATGTTTGTGGGTTTTTAAACTGTTTCAAAGTAAATATTTTCTATCTTTAAAAAGAAGACAAGGAGAAAATATTTTTTTTTTTATTTTAAACAAATTTTTACTAAGTCTAATGTGGTAACTAGATCTTTTACCTGATGAAAGCTAAATTTCTTTTCGGATGACGGTCTGATATGAGACCTATGACTAAATATGCAGTGATTGCTTTAACCTTCCTGACCATTTCGTCGGTCTGTGAGACCGATGAATCACTTTTGTGTTAATTTTGCGAAAACAAAAAATGGCAGCTTCATCATTATCTCAGTATCTTCATTATTTCTCATTATACAACCTTTAGTGTAACAAGTGCGTTTTAGTTGAAGTGTTGTACCGGTGATTGCTAATCAGATGGTCTGTGAGACCGACTTATAGTTAAGTGTCACATTTTCGACAGGTAAGTTGGTTTTGCTAAATTGGAAATTTTTAGATGAAAATCGACAATTAGCGATCAGTTTATATGATTTAAAAAAAGAATTATGTTTAAAGTTAATTATCGTGAGATTTTCTTTAGATATGGGAGATATTGAGCGCATAAGAGCTATTCTGAATGAAATCGATTCAGATCTAGATTCTGATGTGGAAAGTGGTACTGAATACGAATATGATATTGATGTGTATGAAGCAAACACTGATACTGAACAAGAAGACTCCGAGGAAAGTGATGTTGAAGATTTACAGGACGCTGAATCGAGCCACAAGCTCTAACGACTGATTGAAATTTACAAAGACTAACCCCATAATGAGGCATATATTTTAAGCATTTTTAAATTAATTTTTTCAGTGTTCCTGTTTTTTCTTGAATTCATTTTATTTGTTTGTTTACTTCTAAAATATATGTTAATAGAAAAACAACATTTTATAAATGTTGTGTTTTGCAAATGATTTTTTTATTTTTATATTAGGTCTAGGATTAAAAATGGCAAATTATTGTGATGAATTATAAATTGATGCTGTGAGCTAAAAACACTTAATTTTGTTTTTTTTTCTTACTTTAGTTATTTCAGATTAGTTTGTTAAATATGACCACTGCACAGGTTTTGAAAACTTTAGAATAGTTTTGAGATACCGAGAAATACTTGAAATCAGTCTGAGAGACCGAGAAATGTGAATGTGTCGCACAAAAATGAAAATAGTCAGGAAGGTTAAAGTTCTAGAAGGCAATTGTCGACTTCGAGTAGGTATAAGATGGACTACTGACAGTGAGTGCGTGTGTTTGTGTCATAGCCTTGTGACTGCGAGCCGACAGCTGTTTATTAAAATAACCATGTTTTATAGTTTTCAGTACAAATGAAATGAATATACTTATTAAATTATTTAGGTAAAAATAATATCATTATGCTTAAATTTTAAATGTCTTATTTTCTTCTGTGTATCATATAATATTATATTTTATTATTATTTAGAAATTTATGTATTAAAATGATATGGCAAACATCAAAAAAATTTCATTTAGGTATTTTATATAATTTGTACTTTAAGAAGCTTTTCCTTTAGATCAAAATTTCCCTTATCTTAGAACACAATGAGTAAAAAATAAAATAAGAATAATTTAATTTTGTTTATGTACACATTCTATACTCTATTATGTGGACTTACAACAAAACTCATGAAAGAATTAACTCAAGAAAAGACAATCACCACAACAGAAATATTCTTTCTAAATACAAATTCTCACATTCACATTTATCAAAAAGGGAGTTTTTTTTTAACACCTACTTATTTCTTTATTCACGTATCCACATAGAAATATTTCGAACAAATGGTATAATGAAGTAGTGCTGTTATAAAATCAAATTAAGGAAAAACCACAAGAGACGAAAAAATCTAGAAAGAAAAAAAAAATATATAAAGTTCTTATTTTACTGGTGACTTGTTGTAAGAGTGTAAAAGTTAGTAACAATGTTTGTTTACAGATATGAGTGTGCGATTGTAGGGCGGGCTAAAAGCTACTTCACTTTTATATTATTCTATTACTCTTATCTAAATTCATTTATCTAATATCATTTACACTGGCGTACATACATATATAATTATTTCTACAATATTTTACATTATACTATGTAAAAACATAAAAATAATAAACATTTTTTACGTTTAAAGGCCAGTACGCAGCTCGCCTGAATTTCAGTTTCCCATAAGAAGTATGTATAAAAAAAAAACAGCCTGAATTTCAGGTTTGAAAATTTTCAGTCAACTTTCCGTTTGGCAGTACGCAGCTAAAAAGAAAACTAAACGGAATTTTCGACTATTACAGGGATATTCTAACAAAAAGTGTAGACTTTTTTTCTTCAGCTGAAACAAAAATTAATGTTCAGGCAATTGTTTGGTAACGGAATTTAGGACATTTAATGTTTTTTATACATTTAAAATATTTTTTGTTCATTTCTGTGTTGATATAATGTTATTGTGTACAATAAACAATAAAATTTAAAAAACACGACTACATGATTTTTATTTCTACAAGCGACCACATGATGAATTTTACTTTTGTAGAAATAAAGGCAAAAAAATCAAAACTGAAATTTCGTAGAGCTGCGTACTGGGCTTAAGCATGAAAAAGCTTAGAAAAGATTACTGGGGCATAATAACTGTTAAAAAAGCACATTTTATATTTTTTGACATACGAGTATTAGCAGCGAATAGAAAAGAAATTATATATAATATATATAGAAATTATGTATAATATATATAGAAATTATATATTATAAAGGGTGATCCATTTGGAGGTACTTTTTTCAATAGCCTTTTCTTGACAGATCACGTGTGAGTCGTGTCATGCTGTCATGTTATTTTTGTTTATTAATGTTTGGCATTTCCTAATGAAAAATCTTACGCCTGAATCGCTTCGCTCTATGGACTCTTAAAGAGTTCCAAGAAGATCCGACGTTTTCGAGACAAATTTTGTTTACCGAAGAGGCCCATTTCTGGATCAATATAAACAAACAAAATTGCCGCATTTGGGACGAAGAGCAACCTGAGGAGATTCAAGAGCTGCCACTTCATCCAGAAAAAACTACGGTTTGGTGTGGTTTGTGGGGCGGTGGAATCATCGGTCCATATTTATTTAAAAACGATGCCGATGCAAATGTAACCGTCAATGGCGACCGTTATCGTGCCATGATAACCGACTATTTGATGCCTGAAATTGAAGCTCGTGATCTCGGCGACATTTGGATTTAGCAAGACGGCGCCACTTCCCACACATCGGATCAATCAATGAATTTATTGAGAGAACATTTCGATGAGCACATAATTTCACGTTTTGGGCCGGTCGATTGTCCACCAAGTTCGTGTGATATCACGCCGTTAGACTTTTTCCGGTGAGGATATGTAACGCCTAAAGTTTATGCGGACAAACCCGCTTCGATTCAGGCCTTGGAAGAAAACATCACGCGTGTCATTCGCCAGTTACCAGTCGAAATACACGAAAATTGGACTGAACGAATGGACCATCTGCGACGTAGCAACGACCAACATTATATAGACATAATCTTCAAAAAATAAATGCCAAAGAATCTTCTTTCAAATGATAACAACCATTCTCCATTAAATTTCAATTTTATGGGTTTTTTTCTTTACAAAACTAGGGAACCTCGAAATCGATCACCCCTTATATATAGAATTAGGTATCCCTAATTTTATGAGTTTCATTTAAATTTCATTAATTTTACACTTTAGAATTATAAGTTTCTTACAGACTATGATCAAGACATTTTAATAATATATTAGGATACTATAAATAGTTATAAAATTATTTTAAAACCCTATTTGTAATTAACCTAAGGCAGAGGCTACGAAAGTGGCGAAACGGCAAACGGTGAGCAATTTGCAGCAAATAGCTTATTACTGAGCGGAATGTTTCGTAGTTTAAATTTTTTAAGTTAAAATGGAAAAATATTTATTTTTGATACTCCCTACAACTGAAAGTTGCTTGGAGCAACAACAAAATATCAGGTGGTAAATATTAAAAAATGAATTACAAAACAAGAGGGAAGCCTTTGATGGTGCTAGACTTAATTATCACCAACTAACGATAGATGATTGAATACATTTTGAGTTTGGTTGGTTAAATAGATGATGTTTAAAACTTATTATCACCAAAATTTTGAAAGATGCGATGAATGCTGAAGACGGAGGTGAGGTGACGATCGAAAAAATGCATTACATTCTTTTACACACTTCAAGTAAAATTTCTACATCAGTAGATTAGTGCAAAAGAGTATAAGAGGTATTTATTTTTAGGATTCGAGAAAACGTTCAAATTTTGCTTTCGCAAATAGAATTAATCTTAACTAATTGCAGAAGATTAAATAGTTTCTAATTTTATAAGATACTAGCTGTGCCAGCCACGTCATGGGCGTCCTGACAACTTTTTGCTCGATTTGACTTTGAAAGTATTACACAACAATTGTAAGACTCTTATTTTTATAGTGCTTCAGTTATGGTTTATATATTTAATTTATATTTTATTTTAATTTATATCTATCCATCCCTGGATAAAATTCTAGAATTTAAAAAAATCTAAAACTCTAAAAACTATTGTAAAGCTCTATAAAATGTGTGTTTTAATAACATTGTAATACCACAAAGTAATTAATTAATATTTAACATTTTGTCATTATTTTGCTTTGTGGCCACTTGTCTAGTGGAAAAAAACTTTCGAATTTATGAATTTATAAAAAACATATGGGATAAAATCTTAGACTGCCACGATCCCAGATGTGAATTGGTTTTTCATGTGCGTTACACCTATAAAAAGTTACACGGCTTTAAAATCGAATTATTTTGATAAATTTTTCATAATTTTTAAGTAGCAAAAATGGGGTTGGAAAAATAAATATCAAAAATTTTTTTTCAATAAAAATGCATGCAATTATGTTTGTTTTATTCAGAAATGTAGCCGAAATAATGAAAAAATCCTAAATTCAAATATTTATAACAACACTGTAAAAAAAATTGTGAAGCTTTTAGCCAAAATATGTACTTAAAAAAATAGTCAGCTTCGGTGGACCCAAAAAAATCGGCACATCAAAAAACTACTTTTATGCATCAATAATCTTATTTTCGTATTATATATACTAAAATATGTATAAAAAGGTTTAGGTGTTTTCTATGCCAACTTTTAAAATATAATCATTTTTAAAATCATCCATATTTGATATTTTTACTAAAATTATTAGTTGATATTTTTTAAAATTTGAAAATGTATGATAATAGTAGGCTATGCTTTAAACCCATACCAATGGTTATGAGTATTTTCAAAACTTTAAATAATAAAAATTTTAAAAAGATTAAAATAATGCTATATTCAAAAAAAAGGTATACGGCAACCCTAAATAATTAGAGATTGGTCATATTTTATAAAAAAAAACTATCACGCTTTATCATTTTGTATGTGAAATGATAGATTAAAATTCAAAAAAATAACATTTATTGAAATGGGGGAATTTTGGGTATTTATATTGTCCCCGCACCGGAAAAATAAAAGGATTTCTAAAAATGTTAATTCATTTTTTAACATAGTAGACCAAGAGAGATATGTGCCAAAGATTTCATTAATAAGCTACCAGCTATCCATCGATTTTTTTCCAGTTTTACTATGGGGACCGTTCACGGTGCGACAGTCTAAAATTATAAAGGCAAGAGTAGAAACCGGCGGACAGTGGACCATTTTACGATAAGGCGGTCAAAAATCCATAAATTTTGACTGGTTTTTTTTTGTAGGTGATTCTTTGGTCTTTAATGTTGCTTTCTATCTATCTATCTATCTATCTATCTATCTATCTATCTATCTATATATATAAAGCACAAAATGTGTTTGTTTGTATGTTTGTCTGTCGGAAAACTATAGCTACCTACACCAATGAACCGATCTTTCTGAAATTTTTACAGTTTGTTAATAGTTACACGGATGGTAAAATAGGGTACATATTTTTTTGATATTTGACGTGAGCGTAATATCTCCCATACAAAGTAAATATTTAATAGGTAGCATCTTGAAATTTTGCACCAGTAACCTCTATATTAACGTACATAGTTTAGAGAAAGATGGACTGGATTGGAATAGCGGGATTGGTACCTCCCATACAAATTGAAAAATTATTATCCTGTATCTAGAGAACTGCACTAGGTAGCGCCTTGGAATTTTGCACCAATAACCGCCATATTAACGTACATAGTTTAGTTCAACACAGACTGAATTGAAATAGTGGGCGTGGTACTTCGCATATAAAGTGAAAAATTATTGTCGTGCTCCTGGCGAACTACAATAGATAGCGCCTTGAAACTTTGCAAGAGAAACCTTTGTGCTAAGGCGCATAGTCTGGCAAAATACAGAATGAATTGGGACTGTGGGCGTGGTACCTCCCATACAAAGTAAAAAATTATTATTGTATACATGGAGAACTATAATAGGTATAGTCTTTAAAGTGGGTACAAGTAAACCCTCTACCCACGCGTATATTCTAGAAAAACATAGGCTGAATTGGGACAGTGAACGTGGTCCCCAATACAAAGTAAAAAATTATTATCCTGTATCTAGGGAACTGCGTTAGAAAGTCCACCACTTTCTTTGTATTTTGCTAAAATTGAAAAAAATATATATAAAATTTTAATATTAAATGCCTATAACTTTTTTGTTTAAAAACATTTTATTACATAATAAATTATGTATAATTATATATCTTATAAGCTATTAGTTCCTAAAAAAAATAAGTTTGTGGGTCTTCCAGAAATTTGTAAACTTTTTTTTAAAGAGTATAACTCCTTAAGGTCAAACCAGGTCAAGAAAATCTTTCGCCAGTTTGTAGTTAGAACCCTTCCCTATACTCCTATACCCCATTATAAATGCGCCGGGTTGAGACGTTTTGCACCAGAAAAATTTTGCTGACCCAAGGTCCGATATTATCTGCACAAATTAATGAATACATAATTTTACAAAACCAATTATTTTCTGCACAGCTTTGCAGCTTTGGTTTAGAAATAAATAACCACTTTTGACAGTAAATTAGTAAAAATATAAAAAAAATTTTTCAACACAAAGTTTTAATAATATGGGATTGTAAATTTTAATTTATATTTTATTCTATTAAACGATATGTTAATTTTTTAACTAGCTTTGACTCAAATATAACTTTATGCTGAATTACTGAATACTGAATTACTTATCATTACTTTGCAGATGTTAAATTTTATTTCACTCCTTAGTTTGTAAGTGTCCCTGTAACAGATATAAATGAGTTACTAAGAATTTTATTGACTATTATTCATCACTAAAATAAAATAAGGAAGAATAAAACAATTTCAGGTCCTTAAAAGCCGCATATAAATTACCAACTTTAGTTAACAGGTAAACAAGAAAAAAGTTGTCTGCAATTACCTTTGTCTGCTTTAATTTTATATACCTCTGGCTTTAGTTCATTCGTTTTCCTTTTTTCCGCCTGGTTAATTGCTGTAAAGGAGTGAATGACTGGCTATTCATCATTTTGTTGGATGTGCACGTCATTACGTTTGTTGGAAACTATATATTATTCCAATTGTATTTGCTGCTTGCTGTTTGTTTATTTTGGTTATTTTTGACCTTTTATTAACTTAGAGACACTTTTGTAGTAGTTTACAATATAAAGATAAAAGATAAGTGACTCGTTTTCTTCTTTTTATGTGAACTTTTCTTTTTTTTATATATTGTCATTGCCATAGCAGCTGCTTAAAGTCCTACCTTCTGCTATTAAGTACCAACATGTGTTACTGTTGGGAACTTTTTGGCAAAATTTTAAGAAAATAATCATTTATTTTAGCATCTAGTGACAAATATAATAAACATTTGCCTTGTGGCCACTTGAGCGAAAAGCATAGAAAATTCTAGCTTAAAAGGGATAAAATTAATTTGCTAAAAAGCTTCGTTGTTATTAATTTGTTTAAGTACACAAGTAATTTTACTCGTATATTTATGTGCTTCCTTTGCTGTATTTTATGCTTTTCTATATACAAACATTTGTATTTTATTCATTTTAAAACTGCAACACTCTGCAGTTTATTATTATAAAAAATGGTCATTTGTCTTAAGTTTGAGTCTGGTTTTATATTATTTTGTCCTTTTAGAATTAATAAATTTTATTATAACTAACTATTATATATATTACGCTTAACAAATTTTGCAATTTTAACTATATATTTTTAGGTATATTTTCTGTTAAGATACATACTTTTTGGCCTCACGATTTTTGTGTTTTATAGATGTTGATCTTTTTAATTTCATAAATAAATTTTATGGTTTTCAAAATTTGTTACTGTTATTGTATAAAAGCAATTTTAAATCAATTTTAATGAGATAAACTTGGTTTTATACATTTCATATATGTTAATTAAAATATAAAAAACAGTAACTCACTTCCTGTCTGTCTGTCATTCTGTCTACGTTTGCATCACGTAAAGACATCTAGATGAATTAAAAAAAAAAAACTTGAGGAGGTACCTTAGTATCCTGATTCCAATATAAGATACTTCCTTGCTCAAAAATATTTTATTTTTAAGAGAAATTGACGAAAAAGCGGTGAAAATACGGCAATTTTTTACTGCTTTAAAGGTACTGCATACTTTAAGGCATCATTTATTTTAGAAAGCTTGATACTTTAACACGTGCGCCACTCAGCAATTTTTGGAGCTTTCAATAAAAACTCACGACCAAAAAAAAAAAAAAAAATATGTCACATATTGTGACATGAGTTTTCTTAAGAAAAACTGCGTAACACGTATATGTGTCATACAGAAAGTCACCTATAAGTGACATGAGTTTTGCGATTACTTGGTGTCACATATGTGAGGTACTAAATGGTTTAATATCTTTTAATATTTTTATGTTCAACATAAATCCAATCGCTTTCATTTTTAACAATTCCATCACTATCGACTTCTAAATATCAATGTTTTCTAAAAAATTATCTTTCTCACATTCTTCACTGTCATTATTTGGAGCAGAATCTGCTCCAAACTGCTTCCAGAATCTTCAAAATCCACATAACTTTCGCTGGAACTGAAAATAGCTTTAATAATTTCATCTTTAGATACTAGTTTTTTTATGACGTTCCATTCTAAGCAACCTTTAAATTGTTAATAGCAATAAAAATATTTACACTTTTACAAAAAAGAACTTGCCTATATTGCTATTGTAATACGAGTGAGATATTTCAAATGCATTTAAGGTTAGTTTTCATATAGATTAGCTCATAGAAAAATTTCGGGGAATAACCCTTTTACGAAATTTTAAAATAACTGCTTAGAATACCCACAAACCGCAGCACTAGTATATATTTGGTACTTTGCCAAAGACTAAAATATACAAGAAAATTACCTCCTACAAACTTCTATGAAATTAAAGCTAAATATATTTATATAATAATGCGACACATATACATATGTGACATGAGTTTTTATGAAAACTTCCAAGTCACATACATATATGTGACGCTGAGTGGCGAACGTGTTAAACACGGTTGTACAACAGATGTCATTGTTTTAAAATATGAATTGAAAGCGGAACATTTTAAACACAGTTTTGCCATAGATGGCGCTTTTTATATATTTTTGAAAGCGGGATATTTTAAATACGGTTGTGAAACAGATGTTTTAAAATAATGACAAGATATGAATTGAAAGCGTAACATTTGAAACATGGTTGTGCCACAGATGGCACTGTTTTAAAATAATGACAAAATATGAAATACTTATTGCCAAATAGCCAATTGAATGAAATTTGTATTTGATTATTATTTTTCTTTGTGAAATTACATTGTTATTTAAATATTTTAAACACCTTTTACAGAACTCCACAATTATATTTTCATACCTGGATAAAATTTTAGAATTTTATACAGGTAGGAGTACCTTTATATCAAGTAAATACGTTAGAGTCTTAAAATTTCTTGTGGATTACTTTCAAGGCAAAATAGAACAAAATATTGTCACGACACACACAGCGTGTGCGTACACAGCTAGTTTTATAAGAGAAATGCGATTTATTTGTTGGTTGCTTAAGCAGGATTATCATGAATCATTTTTTCTTAATTTAGAAAAGCCAAAATTATGCTATGAGTAATAAATTTCTATAACAGTTGGAGAATTTTGGCAATAGAAGCCCATTACAAAATATTAAAATTTTAACACAACACCCATGAAATAGTAAGTATGCAACTTGTTCGTATTCCAGTCGTTGTCAATTAACAATTGACAAATTTCTCTAATACATACATATATAAGCCCGCATTACCAGAAGCAAGTGAACTTAGTTAATCGCCATCCAAATCTTTATCTCTCCTCCATCTATGTCTTTAGTAATGGATAGATTTGTTTTAACCTTTTCTTTAGACTTGCATTAGTAAATTTCAGCAATATTTTCTTAAATATTACACGTCTTAAAAAATAAAACAAATTCTGTTATTTATTACTAGCTGTGCCCGCAACGTCGTGGGCGTCCTGATAATATTTTGCTCGATTTTGCTTTGAAAGTAATCCACACTTATTCTAAAACTTACTTTTATAGAGTAGCACCTATAAGAAAAAAATGCAACTAAACTAAGAAGAAACTAACATCAACAGAATTTTATAGCCTCACTCAAGTCATAGTATTCTTACCAAATTTTAAAAATTAACGCTAAATAACAAAAATAATGTAATCACATAATTACCAAAAAAGTATGTATGTATTTCACAAAATAACCAAATTATTTGACGCGACTTAAAACGCATACAAATTTTATTCAGTTGGCTATTTGGCATATGTTTTTAGCGCCATCTGTGTTTAAATACCGAAGGTGCCATATCGTACTACATAGTTAAAACAATCTGTGTTTTAAAATAGAAAACAAAAATTAAACGTGCCGTGCTGTACTCAGCAGTACTTAGTTCCTCCTTAGGATATGCTACATATAAGTCTTTGTATTTTTTTACTTTATAAAAAATAAAGTATTCATATTCGGTTAGTTCAACTGCATACTTGCACTGCTTTTTCTCCACTTTTTCTTGGAAATAAGATATTTTTGCGGAAAAAAGTATTCTATATTGGGACTAGGTAACTCCTCACAAAATTGTGTTAAAATCTATCCAGTACTTTTTACGTGATGCAAACGTAAATGAAAAGAAGACAGACGGAGATAAGTCACTACTTTATTATATGTATAGAAGACTAACTATCCCCGGTACGTTTTGGTACAGCCATACACCAAAAATACAATAAACACTTGGAAGAAAAGTATGGATAACCTTTAACTTGAAAACGCACACTATTCTCACTACAATATTGTTTCAGTTTATACGTAAGGTAAGGTGCTTACTATTCTCATCCAATCTGTTTTTTGCTAGACTATACATAACAACAAATTAATAATATGTATAAGAATAAAAGTTCAAAATATATTCGAATCGAAAAATTTATTATTTTCGGTTCGTGGTGTGAAACAAACTACCCCTTGCCCCCTCCCGATTATGCCCAAAAACTATACAGCTCTTCATTTCCATATACCAAAGGTACATACTAAATTTCATTTTCATATGTCAAACGGTATGACCTGTACAAACTCCACAAAAATAGTGGCGTACACACATTACTGTATTAAAGTTTCCAGTGTCTGGGTTATAGGGTTGAAGAAATAAGGCGACATACGTGATAACCATGTCATCTTCGGAACATCCTATTATTTTTAATTATGCATTTTATTTTATTTTAACGCTTCACTAGCAGACCTTTGCTTTAACTTGTTATTGGTCTTTACTGTCAACTGTGATTTGCGGGACTGTTTATTATATCGTTGCATTTATCTTAAATATTACTCATACATTTTATGGTTTTGTTGGTTGTTTACCTTTTTTTGATTTTTATTTATTATACCCTTCACCACAGGTGGAAAGGGTATATATAAGTTTGTCATTCCGTGTGTAATTTCTACAATATTCATTTCCGACCCCATAAAGTATATATATTCTGGATCCTTATACATAGAGAAGTTGATTAAGCGATGTCCGTCTGTCCGTCTGTCCGTGTTAGTGTGGTAATATCATTTGCCAAGGCACCAGAAGAGATACAAAAAATTTAAGCACACCAATCAGTCAGACATAGTTTCAAAAATTTTGGTATTGCAATTCAGCAACATCGGATCATTCCTTTGGAGGCTACGGGCCAAAAACCACGCACACCTATATTTTTTTACGTTTTTTTTTTTAATTTTTTTCGGCTTTAATGATTCTGTTTTGCCTTTTTTTGTCAAATAATTATTAGACTGCGACAGATAGATCGCAAGGAGTGCATACAGATCTCGGGGGATCAATAACCCCCTGCGAGGGGCGATTTTTGTTTGTTTTTAGATTGGTAGGGTTTTTCTGCTTTGATTTTTATTAGAGCCCTTATTAGAAAGCAATACGCATAGAGGTAGCCAATGGACCCACAGGGTACCCACTGATAAATAGGAGCAGTTAAAAGGACCCCCCATGTGTCAATATGAGGAGATTTTTTTTTTGTAAGGATATCTTTTTGCTTTAGTCTGACCATTCTAACTAAATATAGATTGCAGAAAGGTCCTAAATTTAACAAAAAAATTTCAATAAAATTTTTTTAAAAATTAAAAAAAAAAAATTTTAAATTTTTTGCCAAAAATATTTACAAAGCATTTGCAGAAAGGTATTTTACAGAAAAATATTAAGAAAAATTTTTTTTTTAAATTTTCCAAAAAATTTTTAAAAAAATATTTTTACAAAAAATTTTTAGACTCAATTTTCGAAAAATTAAAACAAAAATTTCAATATTTCTCGGAAAATTAAAATTATGAGTGTAACATAACATATAATTAATATTAAGAATATACATATGGATGTATGTGTGTATATAGAGTAACATATTTTTTTAAATGCGTTTGATTTTTAAATAGATGATATCTCTGTTTTAAAACCTAGGTGCATTAAACACATAGACATCATCAGTATACCGACTACAAACTGTCAAAAATAAAATACACACGTTTATAGGTAAACGATTATTTTGAAGCCAATATTGCTACATGTATACACGACCTCCATTGTGGCTGTCGTCAACTTAGGCTAATTTCTATTTTATTCAACAAAAGAAAATGTCACAAAATTGTAAATTACAAATTCATATAAAACAAAAAGTTTTGGAGGAAATATTTATAAGTTTTTGAAAAAGTTATTTAATTTTATAAAAGCAAAATAAGTATTTCAACAACAATGTCAGAGTTTACGATATAGCTGTCGCCTTCAATATCATTAAGTAGCTGACAACACGGCAACAATTGTAGCAAACGGAATTTGTTTTCATTTGTCTTCTATTTCTTTAACTCATGAATAATGATTTTTTCTCATACGATTTTATTTAAGTAAAGAGTCAACAATATGTATAATGCTGTACATGTCTGTATAAATAAAATCACCGTGGTGAAGGGTATAGAAGATTCGGTACGGCCGAATATAGCACTTTTACTTGTTTTATTTTCTTTTTTCTTTTTTATTTTATTATTATTTTTATTATCATTTTATAGTTTTATGTTTGTTTAAAAAGTAATTTTATCTTATGTTTTACTTTACTTTTATTTTTTTGGATTCTCGTAGACTATTTAATTTATTACAATAAAATATATGTAACGAAAAATTTGAAACTACTTAAATAATCATTTATATAGTATATCGTTTAAAAATTAATAATTTATCGTTTTTAGTTTATTTTTACTAAGTAGTTTTATGAATATTATTTAAAAATCAAAGTGAAAAAATAAAGCCAGACAAAGGATTTTTTTAACACACTTCAAAGTCAATCATTATGGACTGAAAAAATATATTTTCTGTCCAGTTTATGTTTTTCTGACAAACACAATTTTATGGATAAATTTATTGACTGAAATAAATTACAAATAAATAGATTTTTTTTTGGTTATTTATGCATGTGCTTTTTTGATAAAAATACAAGATTTATTAAATGTAGTAAAATAAATTATGGAGTGTAGATTTAATTAACAAGTTAAAGCAAAACTTTACAAAAACTTATAATGGGTGATTCAAGTAGAGATACTTTTTTCAATAGCCTTTTTTTGACAGATCACGTGTGAGTCGTATCATGCTGTCATGTTATTTTTGTTTAGTATTGTTTGGCATTTCATAATGGAAAGACTTACGCTTGAATCACTTCGCTCTATTCTGAATAACGTTTACAAATTGTTCAACTTTATTAGGAAAATTCACGTTCTGTGAGGAATGTGTTTCGTGCACTGGTCAACATAATCGGCCTACTGAGCGTACGTACTATTAATTTTGAGAACCAGCATTCATTATTGGATAATATTCGACCGAATAGTCCACGTCCAGCTGAGAGTGTACACGAAGACCTTGGAGAGTCGATTCGGCGCCGTTCGCTGCAAAACGAACTGACGTATGGAACGACTTGGCGCATTTTACGTCGAGATCTTAAATTGAAAGCATAAAAAATACAGCTTGTGCAACAACTGAAGCCGCTCGACCTTCCCAAGCGACATTGCTTCGCTCTATGTGCTCTTTAAAAGTTCCAAGATGATCCGACGTTTTCGGGGCGATGAGGCCCATTTCTGACTCAATGGGTATGTAAACAAAAAAAATTGCAACATTTGGGACGAAGCTGAAGAGTTTCAAGAGCTGCCAGTTCATCCAGAAAAAAACAACGGTTTGATATGATTTGTGGGCCGGTGGAATCATCGATCCATATTTCTTTAAAAATTATGCTGGTGTGAACGTAACCGCCAAGGGCGACCGTTATCGTGTCATGATAATCGACTATTTGATACCTGAAATTGAAGCTCGTGATCTCAGCGACATTTGGTTTCAGTAAGTCGGCGCCACTTCCCACACATCGCATCAATCAATGGATTTATTGAGAGAACATTTCGGTGAGCACATAATTTCACGATATGGGCCGATCGATTGGCCACCAAAGATCGTGTGATATCACACCGTTAGAATTTTTCCTGTAGAGATATATAAAGAATAAAGTTTATGCGTACAAACCCGCTTCGATTCAGGCCTTGGAGGAAAGCATCACACGTGTCATTCGCCAGTGCTCGAACGAATCATCCAAAATTGGACTCAATGGATGGACTATCTGCGACGTAATAACGGCCAACATTTGATACACATAATGCCAAAGAATGTTCTTTCAAATCATAATAAATATTCTCCATTAAATTTGAATTTTCTATGTTTTTTTTTTCTTTAAAAAATTTGCCAAAGGTTTTGAAAACCATTTTAAACTTACAAAAACCAAAATATTTATGGAGGCATACAATTAAAATTATGATTGATGTTATGATTTTGGATTCATCTGTTAGGTGTTTGGCGAAAACAGAGCAATATTTATTTAATCTTTAAATTAAATTTTTATTTAAATTGTTCTGTTTAATATATAAACATATCTAATTACTTCAATAATTGTTTGGTTTTTATAAAAACACTTTGTTGGTTTTTAAATTAATTAACAGTGGAAGTTATGATGTAGGAAACCGCAGGAGTACGCCCTAAGTTTAAACCTGTCGTTCTATTGTTTAGCCCATGTTTCAAATGACACAAGCTATAGTACAAACTTGAATGAATTGTTGTTTGAGGCATTATAAAGCTGTTTTTGGTTGGTCTTCGTTACCTCATTACTGCTATTAAGTTAAACACTTTTAAAAACACAAAAACCTAATTCCACATCAGCATTTGTACAAAGTTAGTTTATACGAATAAGAAAATTGTTGTTGGGTTTTTAGTAATTGCAGTTAGGATATGTTGAAAGGATTACATTTTTTAAGTATTAATTTTTATTTTGTCTTATTTTCTATTAATTTAAACAAGTTTTACTGTTACCAATTCGTCTGTATTTTATATGTTTTTAGAGAGATCTGTCATTTTGAACGCATTTTTATTATTTCTTTTCATATTTTTTTCAATGTTTATGTTTACAGATTGATCTCACTAAAAGAATACTCCTAATTTTATAAATTAGTGTCCAAAAAGACATGCATATTATGCTTCTTTAAGTGGTGTATCAGGGGAATGATCTGCAAATGATAAGAGCAACCGTCAAACATACATCTAGCACTGGTTGGACTTTCAGTGCATATGATAAGCATAAGATTAGTAAGAGTCACAACATTTAACAGAATAAAATATAAAAAAAACAAATATTGATTATAATAGTCATGACTTTTAGAATAGTACTCACTATTAAGATATAAGTTCTTATTAGTACATATTAGTTAAATAATATTGAAGATACAACAATATTTTTAAATCGTATATCACACCCATATACAATTTTCACAAAGTTGATCTGTTATGTTTCCCAATTTCACATTAAAATACAATCGATTTTTTATATGATTTTCAACTTCATTATTACAAATATAATATAAAAATATATACATTTTTTTTAATTTATCAAATTTTTTTTGTAAAATTTTTATCGAAAATTTTTTTGAAAATATTTTTTTTTTTAATTTTTTTTTAAATTTATCAAAATTTTTTTTGCTAAAATTTTATTGAAAATTTTTTGTAAAAATTTTTTTCTAAACTTTTATTGAAAACTATGTGTTTAAATTTTATCAGAATTTTTTTATAAAAATTTTACCGACAATTTTTTGTAAATATTTCATCGATTTTTTTTAATTTTATTGAAATTTAAAAAATAAAATTTAAGGAAAATTTTTTGTAAGCATTTTAACGAAATTTTTTTTAAATTTTTTGTAAAAATTTTATCGAAAAATTTTTTAAAAATAATAAATTAATTATTTAGGCTTAAGTTCTTAATTATAAAGAGATAAAGAAAAATTAGATACCAGCAAAGCAGAAAGCATTTTCTAGACAGCTACGTCTGTCATCAGTACTCTTCGTATCGATCTACCTGGTAGTTTTAATTGTTATTAATTTTCTATTTAAACAAACTTATCAAAGAAATAGAATCTGAGAAATTTTAATTTTACATTATATTTCATAGAAGATAGAGCTTTTTTGAAATTGTTTTACACTTGTAAACTCTATTTATTTTTCATATTATACTACCAAGCAAACATTTTTCTTTATTTATGACGGACGTAGCTGTCTAGAAAATGCATTCTGCTTTGCTGGTATCTAATTTTTCTTTATCTCTTTATAATTAAGAACTTAAGCCTAAATAATTAATTTATTAATTCAAAAAATAGTTCAAATAAAATTCATATAATTTTTTTAAAAATTTCATTTACAATTTTTTTGTAAAATCTTATTAAAATTTTGTTATAAAATTTTATTGAATTTTTTTTTTTAATTTTATCGAAAATTTTTTTGCTAAAATTTTACTGAAAATTGTTTCTAAAAATGTTATCGGAAATTTTGTGTAAAAATTTTATCGAAAATTTTTTGTAAATATTTTTTTGTTTTATTTGTTTTTTTTTTTAATTTCATTGTAATGTTTAAAGAAATTGTATAGAAAATTTATTGTAAGCATAGATATCATCAAAAATTTTGTGTTAAAATTTTATCTAAAATTTTGTGTAAAAATTTTATCGAAAATTTTATTGTAAAAATTTTATCGAAAATTTTTGTTAAATTTGTTGTGAAATTTGTTGTAAAATATTGGTGTAAATTTTTTGTAAAAATTTAATCGAAATTTTTTATAAAACTTTGATGGTAAATTTTTTTAAAAAATTTTGGTGAAAAATTTTTGTAGAAATGTTATTGAAAATTTTGTTGTAAAAGTAAGGACCTTCCTGCAATCTATATTACATTAGAATGGTCAGACTAAGGCATATTGGGGGTTATATTTATCAGCATATGTGCCTATTGACTGTTCCTGGTTTCAAGTTGGAAAACTGTGGGGCTTTCGGCTACCTCTATGTGTATTGCTTTCTATAAAGACGGACAGACGGGCAGACGGATAACGCTTAATCAAGTTCTCTATGCATAAGGATTTAGAAAGTATATACACCTAATTCTGTTTTTACACGGTAGATTGGTTCCAGAAAAATCCATGTAAAAAAACCTTGTAAAAAAAGACATTGATCATATACAAAAATAGGTTATTGGTTCCTTATATCTTAAACCTATTAAAATTAGTGAGAAACGAGAATATATATACATATATATGCATGTACATATACAGATAGTTTCGTTCCAGAAATCAACGATTGCTTAATTGAATTTTAATTTTTTGTAGTTCTTACTGTGGCTTCGTTTAAACCGAACGTTTTGCCAAGAAATGTTGAGCCTTCTCTATTTCGAAGACAATCTATTTTATTTTGTTTTCTTAAGAAATGGCTTTACCTTGTAGTTTTCGACGTCTTCAATTGCTCTAACAAGCAAAAATTCTTGTATGGATAAAAAGGCAATTCCTTAAAATTTTTGATATGAAAATATTTCGCAAAAATTAAATTTTACAAATAAAATCTAAACCCAAAGGATTTTGAAACATGCTAAATGGAATAAAATCGTGTAAAAAAATTATTTTTTTATTTTCAAACCGTGTTAATTCAAAACCGTGTAAAAAAAGATCGTGTAAAAACAGACAAGTAAAATAAATAAGATATATAGGGTGTCCCCACAGATGAAGTAGCTTGAGTTTTATGACTTTATCATTTCCGCTATTATATATAGACACTAGAAATTGATACGGTGTTTTACAATAGTTGAAATAACAAGATGTAAAATATATAAAATTACACGGTGTCCCCATAGTTCCTTTATTTTACGTAAGTTTCTATAAATATTATAGAGTGGCACTTTAAATTTACACGATATACGTATAACAGCAAAGGTTTCCACATATATTTTGTGATTTCGGTGCCCATTTTTTTTTTCGCTACAATAAAAACAAGTAAAAACATATAAGGATATTTTTATGTAAATGGTCACATCTTTTTCACTGTTATAGGCAGACTTTTTAAATATCCCCTTTATCGGCTATAGCGTAAAAAAAAAAAAAATTAAAGAATGTTCCTCTAAAAGATATGCTGTTGAATTTTATTTATTGCATATAGGTTCCTCCCTGTAAAATGTTTAAATAAGATTTAATTTTCACCTGTCTGTCTTAAAATCGAATTTTTGCAGAATTATTTTAGTGTTTTAGTATTTTAAATTTCTAAGTGTATTTAATGAACTAAGCGTAGACAAAAAAATATCTGACACTGTCAATTACAGGAAAATGCGATGAAATGGGTGTTACATTATGGTAGAATTTATTTTCGTTGACGTTATTGACTTTTAGCAAAAGTGCTGCAAATAAAAGCTGTATGAAGAAAAAATAATTGACATTTAACAAATCCCTTAGTAATCGAATTTTGTAAATGATGTTCATTGTTTTACTTGTACTTAGTTGCAATGCAATGCAATTAAAACAACTTTAATGAGTTAATTGCTGACTGTCTGAATATTAATTAATGAGTGAATGATTAGCAATAATACACACATGCAACTTGTAAGTATTAAATATAAAGCATTAATTTAATTTATTAAAAATTTAATAACGGCTGTTCTTCTCTACAGAGAAATTTGATCATTTCGTGTATGTTTGGATAAAGAATATTTTTTTCGACAAAAAAAATGTTATTATTAACATGCCTGATGCATTTATATTAGGGTTTTTTTATACTCAAAACACTGGTTTATTTTAATTATGACCTTTTCGTTTAACTCAAATTTTGTTCCATTTCTTTAAATTTGGAAACATGAAATAGTGGCCATAGATGAAATTTGGATGGTATGATGGATAGAGTTGAGATTCGCTATAACACAGAAAAACAAACACAATATAAAAAAAAACGTAAACGTAAACGTCTAAAAATTTTTGCACCTATTATTGTGCCTTAGCAAAATCTATTTCAACCTGAATACGCAAACGGAATGACAAACTTATTTGGTTTATGCTTTCCATCGATGGGGAAGGATATAAAAATTAATAATCAAACTGCTTAGAAATTAATTTTTAAGTTGTTAGCAGAGTGGTTTTTACTAAGAAGATAAGAAAATTAATAAATTTCAAATAAATTTTTATTTAAAAAATTTTTTATTTTATTCCTTTTTTTTAACATAAATTCATAAAAAGGTTCAGGTAATTAAATTAAATTCTGTTTCTATTGTGTACAACATACTAACATCATTAACAAGTGTTAAGCCTTTGTAAATGTGTAAATATATGCTAATGTTATCACATAACAATTCACACTTTTCGCACAGAATTTTCCATTTTTTTTTTTATTTACCTTAAATATATTGGAATGTGTGTCAGTTTTAATTTGTAAAAATTTAAACAAAAAGTTTTAATTTTTTCTTGTTTATTTTTGTAATATTTTTTTATGATGCCTCCATATTAAGAGATTTTTTTTACAAAGTACTGATGTTAATGACTTTGTTTTTATATGTTTAAACTTTTATTTGTTACTTTTTGTTTTATATATGTTTGATATGAGTGCGTTTGATGTGATAATATTAAAAAATTTTTTAAAATATTTATAGATTAACATCGAATTGGAAAGTGGACTCGTATTAGTTTATTCTCTGACATTGTTGTAGAGAGACTTATTTTGCTTTTATAAAATTAAATAACTCTTTAAAAAAATTATAAATATTTCCTTTAAAACTTTTGGTGTATGAATTTGTAATTTGCAATTTTGTAACATTTTCTTTTGTTGAATAAAATAGAAATTAGCATAACCTTACGCCACAACGGTGGTCGTGTAGCCATGTAGCTGGCTTTAAAATAATTGTTTACCTTTAAACGATTTTATTTTTGACAGTTTGTAGTCGCTATCCTGATGTTGACTGTGTTACATGCATCTAAGAAAAAAAAAAAAGAGATCTCATTTATTTAAAAATCAAACGCATTAAAAAAATGTTTACTCTCTCTCTCTATATATATATATATATATATATATATATATATATATATATATATATATATGTATTCATAAATATATTCTTAATATTAAAATATATTATGTTACAGTCATGATTTTCATTTTCACAGAAATACTGAAATTTTTTTCTTAATTTTTAAAAAATCGGTTGTAAAAAATTTTTGTAAAAATATTTTTGTGCAAAATTTTATTCGAAAACTTTTCGTAAAATTTTTTACAACATTTTTTTCTAAAATTTTTCCGTGGAAATATCGTTTTGAAAACGGTTTGTAAAGTTTTTTGTAAATGTTTAAAACAAAATTTTTTAATTTTATTGAATTTTTTACCAGTGGGTAACCTGTGGGTCAATTGAACTGTGGGTCAATTGACAAAAAAAGCAAAAGAGAATCGTTAAGCCGAAAAAAATTAAAAAAAAACGTGAAAAAAATATAGGTGGGCGTGGTTTTTAGCCTGCAGCCTCCAAGGGAAGGATCCGCACTCATTATTTTTTCAGAGCCAATATAAGCTAAAAAATGTAACGTTCGGCTAGATACTCTATGCGCGACGGAGCGGGCATAGCTGCTATTACAATATTTTACAACAAAATTATTTTTTTCGAGTTTTCTTTATGTCTCTTTATACTTTTTATCAGACGTTTTATATTAGCGCTCTCATTTTATATGAACCAATTTTATATGAAGAATTGTTCGAAATACATAACACTCGAAGAAAAAAATTCTAATTAAATGTTAAAACAAGTAAATACAAGATGAAAATGAATAGAAAAAAATAAATATCGAACAAACAGAAATTAAATTAAATACAGAATTGCAGAATAACCTTAACCACTTTACTAAATGAGCATTTTAACATTAAACAATTAATGCAGATTACTAAAAAAAATCTATTAGAATATTCCATAAGAACATTTTGTGGTAACAAAACTTAATTAACACAAATAAATAAATAAATAAATAAATAAATAAATAAATAAATAAATAAATAAATAAAAAGTATTTTTGTTTTAACTTTAAAAAACAATTAAAGAAAAGTTAAAAAATATTCAATTCCCTGCTTGTGTCTGCCAAGGTTGTAAGTCAATAGTTCGACTTATAACTCTAAGCTACTATGGTGATCGATAGTAGCATCCTAGGTAATACTTCTCAATGCTAGAATTCTGGCTAAACTATCTGGAATGAACTCTGAATACCTCTTAACCTCCAGTTTAAATATACACTTATTACACATAATGGTTAGACATCGTTTCTCTCTTGCTGGGAATTATATGAACTCTAACTTCAATGAAATCAAACAGAAGATATGGACACGAATATCTCCGAAGGAAACTGCGTTAGTGACAGGTAATTAGCCCTAGAAGGCTTATATACGGCTGTGAACCGTAAAACAAATTAAATTTTAAAGTCTAGGCAGTAAAAATGTCTTTTTATGTTGATTAAGTTCGATTTTATTTTTCATACCTTAAAGTGTTTGTTATTGTCATATAATACCCCAAAGCTCAAATTCGTAAAAAAATATGTGACGCTACCATCCTTATTTCAGCCCATAGGTAGTGACTTATGTTTGTACGTCTCACGGACGTATGAATAAAGCCTTAAAACCTCAATCACCACAATAGTTTATAACTTAAAGTATCCTCAGCCCATGATGGTACTTACACAAGATCTGCCTGAAAGATGGTGAGACAGTTGAGCACTTTTTTGTGGATAAAAGTACTGCACAAATGTATTCAAACATCAACAAAATATTTAAACAAATATTTCGTGGCAGTAAAAATATCAAATATTAAAGTTTAATAGCTGTAAGGACCCTCTGGTTTATCGGGTGTGAAGCTGGAATTAGCACAGCTGTCCAGGGTCTTCTTACACAAAAATTAAAGACTTGCGGTTTGTTTTTAAATCGGTAGACTTTTATTTACTTTTTATATTCGTTATTTATTCACTTTATGTTAGTGCTATTATACTAGCAATTAAGTATTCAGGTTGGCTATTTCGCCAAGAACACACACTAAGGGTGACACTGG
>CATIVE010000564.1:0-19264 GCA_949628195.1 Phasia obesa
CCTTCAACAGTAATTACACGATTGAAGTTTTTACGGAAGGTGTACTGTTTGACCGATGCAGCAAATATTAAAATGAAGTTCTAAATTAAAATGTGTCCCAAAAGAGGAGCGATTTTATCATATATGGTCTTTAGTTAACTGTTATAGCAGAACCTTGAAACTTGCAGAGTGCTAAGCCAGCTGTAAAAAATACATACATTTTAATTAAAAATTAAAGTGCTGCAATTTAGAATATTTGTCTCATATAGCGCATAATTTTTATATGTAGGCTCTTCAAATTACATAGAGTAAATTAAAGCTAAAGGGTGTCCCCATTGAAACACGATTTTGATTACTTCGATTACTATGACTCCTATAAAATATAAAAAATAAAGGGTTTTCCGGCACTGACGTACTTTTATTGTATAACGCCTTATTTCTTGAACCGTAATAGGTAGACTTTTAAAATTTTGTACCGAAGATGTGTTGCCACGGCCGATGTGACTAGAAATTAAAGGGTGTTATGACAGTGACAATTTTTTCACGTATAGTGACTTATTTTTTTAATCGAAATATGTAGAAAGGGAATTGACATGGTCCCTATAACAAATAATAAAACTAAAGGGTGTTCCGACAGTGATATGATTATTTTATAACGGTAATAGGTAGACTCTTGAAATGTTTACAGTAGATGTGTTAGTTCGGCCTCTAAAGCAATTACTAAAAATTGAAAGGTGTCCATTAGTGACATGTTTTTCACGAATATTACCTTATTTTTGAACGGCAATAGGCAGGCTCTTGATATTTTTATAGTGTATTACCATAGCCGCTATAACAACAATTACTAAAATTTAAAGGATGTTCCAAAAATGATGCAATATTCGCGAATATGACTTTAATTTTAAAATTAAAAGGTGTCCCATAGAACATAAAAAATTAACAACTTAAATTTAAGTCGTACTAAGCATAGTACAGAACCCTACGTGTGCGAAACTAACTCGCACTTGACTGATTTTTTAATTTAGTTTTACTGCCTGACTCACCATGTCACACAATTTCGTTCATTCGCATAATTACATGTAAAAGTCGCTCTACTAAAATTTTGTATTAATAGAGATAAATTAATATTAAAATATATATTTTAATATAGATCAAGATGATCTTTATTAAGATCTACGGATGCATAATCATTCAAATCAATACTAAGTTTTATAGGATGTCTTGTTTTCATTTAATTAGAATTGGATATTTGATGAAGTTGAATTCATTTTGGTTAAAGAATTCAGTTTGGTTATACAAGTTTTCACCTACACACACACACCGATTAAAGTTACTTTTTCGTTATTTACAACGCCAACACCTTTTAATTATTTTGGAAAATTGTTTTATCCTTGTTTAATTACTAATTCATGCCATCACGTATATTTCTTAAAACTGACACATATTTGTATGCGTGCATGTATGTAAAAAGGGTTTAGTTGTGTCCTTAATTCCATTATGATATTTGAGTAATAACGAAGTTAGTTTTTTTCTTTCTGCCACAAGTTAATTTACACAAAGATTACAAAAAGTTTAGTGTAATTGTTTGAAAAAAATTTCCTGCAATAAGTTCAATATAATTTTGTATGGGATAAAGAAAATTGTTTATAGACAACATTACAACATCGTTCAATTATTAATTACGCTTACTTTTAGTAACACCAATATCTGCTTTTAGATTTATAACACGCACTAATAATAGCGAGTGGCGATATATAAATCACATGTCTCATAACAACCTATTTATTCAAAAGAAAAAAAGAAACACTGGATGATACTATGATGGTTATTATTTATTTTTATTAAGAGTGACATGCGCAAGTCCAGTCCCGCCCATATATTCATCTGCCACAAAACTTAGTAATTAGATATATATTTATTAAATCTATGTATTACCGTTCTAATGATATTTGGATTTTTACAGTTGTTCTGAGAACACGTACATTAGGCTGGAGCGTTAGTGTAGGGGAAAAAATAATGTTTTGTATTACCCGTGATAGTGATTAAAATTTGTCCGTAAATGTGAGAAGTTATTCTAAACATGTTTATTATGATGGATCCACATATTGAGATGCCGCAGATCTTATGTAGTTATCTTATGTAGTTATGTTTCTTATCTTATTGATGGCTTTTTATATTTATCATTTCAATTGCATTAAAACTACGCTTAAAATAATGCAGAACATAAACATTTGATTTCCATCGTTATTTCATAACCTTTACACATTTTAATACCTAAGTGGGATATTAAACATAAAAAATATTTAGTTTTTGCATAATGTTTTGAAATTTGCCAAATTTCAATATATTTGGATCTGCGACATTTGGATTTTCGGCACCTCTTACCCTACTCTAATCGTGTTTAAACTTTATAATTGACTTAACAATATAAACTGACAACTTTTTAGCACTATTACGCAATGTAATTGAATAAAATATTTTTTCGTTCCACCCTAACGTACATCAATAAGAAAACTGCTGGCATAAAAACTGAAAAATCATATGGTCACCTGAACTTTTTGTACATAAACTTTCAAATATTTAATATAAAACATTGGAATTTTATCATTCTGCAGGCACTGTTTGAATGAAGTCATTTACATATATATTAAATAAACGGTTGAGGTTATCCGAACGGTTGTAGTTACATAAATTTATCTTCTTAAAATTAATACCTGTAAATAATCTTGCAAAATACCTGATTCAAATGACCTTAAAAAGTTAAAAGAAGATTGAAGCGCACATATTTCCTTGGTAATTTGACAAATTTGAACCAATTTTCAAATTGTAGAAATTTGTCGCTAAATTTATTTAAATGTTTTACTTCCCATTGAGTTTTAGTATTGAGAACATTTTAGAAGCAATCATCTACCACCAGGTCACGTATCATTTTATATTTGGCTTTTGTTTAAATTCATAAATGATAAATGGAATAAAAACGTAGTAATTTATTTTTATAGTCTTTACTTTAAACATTTTTTGCATCTTGTACTTCGTCAACTTAAGTAATATTCTTGTAATATAGTGGTTCAATCTTTATGGTTAGTTAAGTTAAATCTGTTATTTTGTCATCCCATTTTTCCCCACAAAAACTCAAATGTTACAAAGTAAAACAAACCTAGTATATTTTAATATCTGCAACTTATCATAGCCTTACCTCCATTTTTGCACTAAAGTATTCGCAAAAAAAATTACCCTAAGCGCTTAAGAATATATTAACCGTTTTTTGAATTGTCAAATCTGCCACATTTGATTCAGAAAAAACTTGTCACTGTTTGGTAAAAATTTTAAATTGATAATATTATTTGGGTCATATGACCAACAGATTACGAAAAAGAAAACATTGTGTCAAGTTTATTTGCAGGATATTTGCTTCTATATAATTAAATTTTGTATTGATGGTCTATTAAGAAAACATTGGTGCCTATTATGAGCTACTTTCGATCTTTGACTGTAGTGAAAAAAGCTGATCGAACAAATTATCATTTAGTATTATGGCGCACATTCGATAAAAATAGCGCTATTGTAAATTTAACTCAATTCGATTATTCACAATAGTAGACATGTATCAGCTGGCACTATAAGTAAGTATTATATTACTAATTTATACAGGAAAAATTTAATTAATTATTAATTAATATGATCACTTTGCTGTTCTTCTAACATCCGCTGCCAAATAAATTTATTTTTTTTCAGCATAACTTTCCGCGGTAAAACTGAACAACTGAACAAATTGCTCATATAGTTCAAATATATATAAATAATACATAAGAAACCTACCTTTGTTATAAAAACACTAAATTGTACATTTTTAATTTTTTAATTTAAGACATTATGCCAACGTCGATAATGACAAGACAAAATATGCAAAACTGATCTCAAGTTATTTTGTAATTTTACAGCCTGTTAAGAATTTAAACAATAACGACACAACAAACGGATAACAGTAAAAAAATTGAATGTATGCTAAAATTCAAATCAGTAACAGTTCGATCAAATTGACGTGCACTATATAGTACGCTACGCGTCTAAAAGATATATTTAATTTTCTTATACTAATGTTGTTTTTGTCCCGTTATCAGTGTGTGTTTTATACATTTTTTAAATTAATTTTCAATTGCTTATACATGATTTATGCCACACTGTTAAATAACTTTATTAAAGGTAAACAATTAAACTCCAAATGGTCATGATTAATTAATCTAACAGATTCTATGAAATAAACAGAGACACAGTGATTAAATTTAGGCAATACAACTATACATATACATGAACATAAATTAATTTATTTGGTTTTGTGTTAAACACAAATGTTATTTTAGAGCTCCTCTTGCTGCATTTAATACTTCTGAGATTAAAATAATCACATATATTATCAAGTTCATTATGGTTAAAATAGTAGTTACTAAAAATATCAGTAAAATAATTAAGGAATATAGTTGGATGAACCCGACCTTCTGATATTTTCTGACTTATTATCTAGGATAATTTTGTAAAAAACTGATATAAATTGTTACGTTGTAGTACTCATTGTTAAATTTTAAACAAATTTTCTTTTTAGTTTAAAATCTAATTTTAACAATATTTTGCACGCAAAGAAAAAACATGGCTGAGGTAACCATAATATAAGAGCAACACATTATGTTTGGATTATGTAGTTTCAGTCAAACCATATTATAATTTAAAATGTCAATAAAATTGTTGTTATCAATCCTAATAATGACATTAAAAAATATAGTCATATAAAACAGCTAGTACGTAAATTTACAACAAAAAAAAAATACATTTTATTATAAATAAACATTTAATATGTTAAAAAAATTATTTCATATATTTTTTAATATTTTTAAAACACAAACCAGTCAAATCAGGTCTAATCAAAACTCAAAAATTAAAAAAATATTTTGATTCCACCACACATTATTTAATAGTTTTTAGTCATATTTTGGTTGTGTAATAAGAAACTAAAAATGTTTGTTATGTTTTTTATTTTATGATTAGAACGCTTATTTTTTTTTTTTGAATACTTACAAAACTTGGATTGCGGTTTAAACCTAATCAAAACTCGTGTTGTTCAAGTGAACTATTTTGTATTGTTTATGTGTAGTAGTCATTTAATAATACAGTTTTAACTAAAACTTGTTTATTGTGACCAAGGTAATATATAAAATAACTAAAATTTGCTTACCGCAATCATATGCTGTTACAGAACACATAATTTGGATATTGTGACCATACCACAACTATTTTTGTTCTCTGCCTGTGCTCCTGAGAAATTACTGATGAGTTATAACGTTTTCCTTAAATATAATTTTTAATCAAATGTGGACCTACCCACAAAAATATTGTATTATATTATATTATATTTTTCATTAATAAAGTATTTACAAATTATTCGGAGTGTGCGTTGATAAGCTATTGTGGTGTGTACTAGATTATAAGCAACACCCAAAGATTTTGGTTGTTACTGTATAACAACTGAAGACCTTCATTATCAAGCTTTATAATTTAACCTATTTAAACCCAAATACAAACTGGAAGTACTGTTTTTAAAATAACTTTATTAACGTAGCTCTTAGGAAAAATTTAATAAATTTATAGCAAAAAAGTAAAAAAAAAATTGTGTTCTGAATAAAATGACCGTCTTTAAATGGGAACAATGGGCCTATTATGATGTTTCTTGAGACTAATGGAGAAAACGGACTACAATAAAATAAAAATGGTTATTCTATACCTTGATAAAAATAAACAAACCAATTTCAGCAAAAAACTTTCAAAGTCTTCATTAGATCCCTTTGGAAACATCATATCAAATTAAATACCTAGTATAATATCATTATTTGTGAAGAAAGGGTATAAGTAAAATAATAAATTTTAAAAAGCACTTAAGAAAATATAAAAAACAGAAACTTAATTTTGATCTAAGGCCAGGTTTTTTAAAGCAATAAATTCAACTCCCAAATTCAATACTTTCAGAAAGTAGATCCCAAATAATAATTTTTATGAAGAAGTTATACTCCTAAATAATATGAATAAGCATACAGAAGTATATCGTACCAAGCGTATATTATCTGGGTACATAAAAAGAGTCCTCAAATGAGAATAACGGGCGTAGAATAAATTTTGTAAATGTATTGTAACATTTTTATTTTACTGTTAGATTAGTGAAAGTCAGTGTGTCTTTTTGAAGAGTCATTATATTTACTAGAGTTTGTAAACTTTTTATATATTTTTAAAAAGTATATACAAAGATGGAAATAAAAATAAAATGAACAAATAAAATAAGTTTTTCCTTCTGGGTGTTTACGGAATTTGCAAGCCAAATTTTTTAGCAAATTAAGAGAGAAAGAGGCTTTATGATTGGCTAATATTCTTAACTGTTTTTAACTATCTTAAACACAAAAATGTAGAAGAAAAAATACATTCTGCACTGCTCCTATTGACAATCTATCAAACAAACAAAAAATAATCAAATACGTTGAGCTTAAGTCAGTTAAAATGGTTCTTAACTTTTTTCACTCGCCTATTTATATATAGATTAAATTGAAGATATTTTATTTTGATAAGGGTAGCGAAACTAGTTAACGTTTCACTAAAGATTTAGTTATTTATTAACACTCCTCGTATATGTATTGTTAAGGTGTACTGATTGCTAATCATTCAGGTTATTTGCCAAATTAAAACAAAACCAAAAGGAGCAGCAGCAACAACAAATATTCCACGTTAAATACATATACATGTTCCAGTAAGTTTGCCGTTGTCTAAATTCTACCAAGTTTTAAGTGACACACGACATTTTGGTTTTTAGAACGTTGTCTGTAAATCTCGTTTGTATGCAGAATGTTTATATCTCTAACGTTTTTGTACTTTTATACCTCTTTTCTTGTAATTTCACTAAATACAAGAGCAGTAAATGTATGTTCCTTTTCATTTAATGACTGTTATTTCAGGACATAAAAGAAGAATTTTTAAAAGACTTTTTATTTAACAATAACAACTACCAACGACTTTATTATAACTAAAGAGCAATTAAAATTAAAATCTTTTTGACAATTGTTTCTGAGCTTGTTTTAAAATATATTTCAACATAACTTTTAGAAAACAAATTATAAAAAATTATATAATAATTACATCAAATGGCAATAGAATTTATTATTTATTAGACAGGTGAGATTTTAATTTTTCAAAACAATAAAGAAACAAATCCTAAAAAACTAAAGGATTTCTTGTACCTTATCTTCGATTTCTAAGGTATTTTATGTTTTAAATATAAATGTTTGATGGTAACGAAAAAACTATATATCCATCTTTCAAATAGCAAAATACGTTTGAAAGAAAGTAATTTGATTTTCTCACGATGTTACAATGATTAAAGATTTTAAGCCTGAAACATATCATAAACCTTCATTCCTGAAACTCTTAGCACACCTCATATAATTTTGTAAACATATATTGCCTTATACTAGCTTACTGCTACTTACACTTTTTTGAACGTAGTTGTATTCCTTTTTAGTTTTGTTTTTATTTTACAAATGTATACATATATATGTGTGGGTTTTGTTCTATTGCCATATCGTCCCCTTAATAAAATAATAAAATAAATTGGTGAAATTCTACTTCTACAAAGTGGGTCAAAAGATCAATTGAAATATTAGCGTATAATTGCTGTTATGCTGTTTTAATTAGTTGTTACTCTAAATATAATTTCAAAGAAAAATAGTTTATAAAAAGCATACACTATTTTTATTACTAACTATTTTTATTATTTTGTATTAATTTATAACAAAATAAAATCATATATTGATATACACTATTGATATACACTATTTTTTAACAATATATTATTTGGAGTCAATTCAAATAAAATAGTGTATACCATGCAAAATAATATAGTGTATAAGGATTTTCATACATATTGTAAAATAAATAAAATAGTATAATTGACATCATGGTACTTGGAATCTAATTTTTTTGCAATTAAATCACTTGTAATTTAATGAAATATCATCTACTAGTAGCCCGATTATTCCACCACATATTTAAATGACCACAACTTAAAACCATCGACTATTTTCTGAAATATTTCTGTTTTCCCCGATGTCTAATAAAACAAAAACTTTAAACCCCATTATCTCGAAATATCAAAAAAATTATACACTATTGTTTTATTAAGGGGACGATATATAAAGTCACGTTTTAGAAAGCAAACGCTTATTTTAAGCCAATCAAAAAAATGTGTATTTCATATGTATATTGTTCATACATACATTGTGCATAATATAGAAATATAGAATATAATATATATAGAATATAATATAGAAAGGCCCTAACTAAAGTTTTTCCTATTTTACAGGACAAGGAAATACAAATTTTTAGTTTAGTTTTGTAGTCGCGAATTATTTTTTAAAGCAATTTTTTATTTAATTCTCCTAGTATTTTAATGCTGTAAATTTTTTTTTATTTATACATATGTATTGGAAGATCGTCCATCCAAATATGCAAAAAAAAAACTCGATTTAAAAAAAAACGAGTTAGGGCCTTTCTATATTAAGGTAACGATATATATTGTTTCTTTTCCTTTACAATTACCGTTTACTTTTCATTACAATGCTCTTTTCTACATCGGTTTTAAATTATTCTTCTAAAATTAGTTAGTTGGTTGAAAATATTTCTGAGAGTATTTAAAAATTATAAAAATTTCATTGCTATTAAGAGGAACTATTGGCATGTAAAAATAAACCAAAAAAGTCAAAGAACATTTTTTATTGAATTAAAAAAGCTTCAATATAATTGCTAAAGTGTATGTAATTAGAGTTAGAGATTTATATTATTATGGATTTTACTATTCTGATTAATAAGACTGTTGAACCGTGTTCAACCTAGTTTAAGTAAAGTAAAGTACATGAATAAAGTAAGGAAAATATTAACCAACAACAATTATCCAACAGAAACAATTTAATAAAAAAGTCAATAAATATGGAAAATAGGAATGATATAAACAACACATCCGGCAACACCAAGAAATATTATAGCATATCTTACATACCCAAAGTAACAGAAAACAACAAAATGCAAGACATAATAAATGACAAACAAATAATTTTAGCGCATAAAGCAAACAAAACAATCAATACATTATTTACAAAAACAAAAACTAAAATAGAAAAGCAAGAACAAAGTAATGTTGTTTATGAAATAACATGTAAGGGGAACACACAGGAGAAATGTGGAAAAGTATACGTAGGAACAACAAAGAGAAGTTTAATGAAGAGAATCAATGAACATGAAGCCGACATACGAAGGGGAAAAGTAACAATTGCATTAGCGCAACATTGCACAGAAATGAGACATAATGCAGATCTTTTAAATGTAAATATTCTGGACAAAGAAGTAAAAGAGAACAAGCGATATATTCTGGAAAGTTTAAGAATTCAGCAAAGAACATCAAGTGCAATAAATAGAAAAGAAGACAAAGACAACATTGGCGCCAATTATATGATTGCAATAATTTAGTTTAGTAATTTTGCTTCAACTATGATACTAGTTTAGCATATTTCAACTGTGATATATTTTTAAGTTTGTTTTTACGTTTTTTGAATAATTTGTGTTTTATGTCGTGGTTTGTACTAATTTTACTAATATACTATACTATTTTTGTTTAAACTAATTTTGTTTAAACTAAATGTTAAAATTGACGAGAAAACTATGTATATGTAAGTAAAAATAAGTTAAACTAAGTTATCATGTTGTTGTTGTCTTTACTACAATTTTGTGTTTACATTTTCTATATCGTTGCCAGATTTAACAAAATTATCCCTGATGTAGCTGGAAAATACCAGCGAAACGTTGGATAAAAAAATGAAATAATAGTTTTTTATTTACATTTTTAAACATTTAAGACCTTAAAAGCCCAAAATAGATGAAATTTCAACTTTAATAAACAAAACATTAAAAAGGTCAATAATAAATAAATAATAAATAATTAGTTTAAGAGTATTTTTCTTATAGCGCTTTTTCTAAATTTTCATAAATTTTTCTCCTGAAGAGAAACCTTTTTATTTTATTTTCTTATTGCTCAAGAGGAGCTTAATGCTAAATTTGTAGTTTTACTCTTTTTTCATTCTTACATTATAAAAACTTGAAGTTCCACAAAGCTAAAGGAGCTTTGTAACTCAACATTTTGGTCCTTCGAGGAGTCCTAGAAAGCCTAGGACTGGATTAAATTAGTGACATCCAAGTCCACTAATAGCAATTAGTGGACATAGCAATTTGTCATTTGCTTTCCCTAAGCAAACTCGAGACAAGGAGTCTTATCTTCAAGAAGCCTCAACACAAAGAAGTTTAACCAACAAGGATTCTCAAAATTAAGGATTATCATAATCAAGGAATAGTACCTACTTCATCCCTGGAAGAATATTGGCACAAAAATCATGAAAGTAAATTAAGTATGTACTGTGTTAATTAGCTTTTTTGTGCAACAAGAAAAATTTCTCTAAAAAAAGACTTAAATACAAATCAAAAATATTATTCGAAAGTGTAAAATAATAAAAGCCAAAAACAAAAAAAAATTGAACGAATCTCCATATCTATTCTTATAGCCAAAAACACTTTTCAAAAATAAATTCTCCACCAAAAATAACTTTGAATAACTTTAAAATTCCACAAATATAAAACGGTAAATTCATCGAATGCCCATAAACAAAAAGTTGTAATTGTCACATACATTACGAATTAAACAGGTTGCATTTCGTTCCCACACGTCCCTATTTGTTCCTGTAAATAAACACATAGACTCCAAGCAGAAACAAAAGGAAATTGAAATTTAAAGTCATATAAGCCGCCGCAGTAAACTCATCGAAAATAAAATAAAAATAATTAAAATTATTATTAAATATTAATAAAAAGTGATTTTCTTCTTGTAAAAGTTTTAAATATGAACAGTAGTTGGTAAAAATTTATGAAATAATATTCTGCTGATTTTTAACAATAACAAAAAAGAATTTAATAATAAAGAATAAAGAAAAAATCCAATAAAAGCTGCTACATTATTTGAAGACAAAAAGAATTCAAAAATTGAATGCCGTTAAATCACAGCAGCAAAATACAAGGCAGTGACGTCACATATATTTCTTTAACCAAAGTAAGCGTTTCCCACACGGAAAAGAATTCGTTCAGCGGGAAAAATGTTCATCATGAGTTGGTGAGTGCGATCGTACTTTTTATCATTTTTATTTGCTAAATAATAAAGTGATGAATATTTAAATGACTATGTTTTATAATAATTGAAAATACAGTGGCTCATAGTTAATTTCGTCTACCATAGAATAAATTAAATTTTGGAGTCCATTTCGTGGGGTCGTTTAATATAATAAAATAGACATTCTTCAAGACTAATAAAAAGGGTGTGTTTTGAGTTAATTCGATAATTTAATTTGAGTCTATTCGTGAAAAATAAATAGAAATTTCTTCTAAGAGGAAGTGCAAGTTTGACCCACACCAATTATCGGCATTTTCTAAAAATTTTGAGAGCATTTCAACCGAACAATACACAAATGCATTGCTTATTGTGCATCAAGAAGATTTAGAGTGATCCAGTCTTATGAGAGTTACATAATGGGGGATAAAAAGCTTCAGGAGGAAGACAATAAAGATGAAATTAGCCAACGAGATGGGGAGGTGTGCAGTTAATATCGTAAAACTAAAGCTTATATATTGGAGCATGTTACAAATACATTTTCTCAACCTACAACAATTAGGCGATCGGCTTTAAGACTACCACCAGTAGAAATTTTAAATTTTGAAGGAGGATACTCCAAGTGGCCGATCTTTCGAGATATGTTCCACGCTGTTGTTGGAAAAGAATCTTCAGTAGATCCAGCAGAAAAAATGTATTATCTACGAAGTAAACTTAGTGTAGAAGCATTACAAATAATTAAAGATTTTGATCTAGTGGGTGATAATTTTGAGCTAGCCTGTGAGGCACTGAAAAATAGATTTGACAATAAAAGGTTGTTAGTATATGATCAAATGAAGAAGATATACAGTATCTAATCATCTCAAGTAGAAACACTTAAATCTATAAGGGCGATTCAAAATGCGGTTATTGATTGTTTATCTATTTTAAAAACATATGATGTGAAAATCTTGGATACAATGTTTACACCACTTTAAGATGTAATTAAGTTTTAGTATAATTAATTTTTAATTATATTTAAAATTTTATACTTAGTTATTAAAAACAAGATAATATTCTAATTCCTTAAACGGTTGCAACGTAAAACTAACTAAAATCTTTAATTGGTATATAAGTTAGGTTCGATTATTCTCTCTAACTATTGAGTAGTTGGATAAAGAAAGAAAATTTTTTAAATTATACAAAAATGGCAATAAATTAAATAATTTCTGTGTTGTAAATATTAATTATATAATAATATAATTTAAAAAAATACAAATCGAAAGCATTTTGCTGGTATTAAAAAGAGAAAAGAAGAAACTTAACACATTTATCTAATTGAACAAATTCGTTAGAGTTAAGAACAATAGCTTTTATTAGTAGGCGAAAGTTTCAGTCAAATGTCCACTAACACTACTCCCTCTATTCTATTTCCCATAAATAGATTTCCTAGTTCTACCACAAAGCATGGTAGGAGTAGTGGTCATCATCTGAGCGCTGGTCCAATAGTAAAAAATAAGCAGAAATTGCAAAAAAATTATATTAGGTAATGATGGTCCATTATTAATTAATATAATAGAATTATAACAAATCCATAGCATTGTTCTATTATGTGCAAAACTTTTAAGCAACAAATTAATTTTTAACAAAAACACTCAAATATTTCGCTATAAGTTTAATTAAAATTGCAGAATTTTTAACTTTTTGAGAACTTGGGGTTTATAATAAAAGTGTTTAATTCATAGATTCTAATCCAAAACCTAGGCATTTTCAGAACTTTTCATCATAAATCCAGTGTTTGGCAGCTTTATTTTTAAATCCATCCGCAGCGATAGAAGCTCTTGTAATTATTATTTTTTAAGAAAAAAAAAAAAAAAACAACATAAACCCACTTATATCAATTATGACTACTTACGCTTTTATATGAATATTCGCAATAATTATAAATAAAATGACAAACTATAAATAAAATAAGCCAGAAACCAGTTTGTGCAAAAGTTAATGTCTGCAAAAATGTTTACACTTGAGCAATAACACTACCACCACGGATATAAAAATATACACATATAAAAAATATAAAAATAATGCTCTTGTATTTATACCAAAATATATAAATGTTTTATTGCCATTCATCAACCTATAATATATCTATTTCCAATTACTTTTTATATTTTACACTTTATCAGACGCACACTCACTCGTTTTCAACACAAGTGCAAATTTATATGTGTGGCTGAGTGTATTATACAGTACTCTTTATCAGACACACACTCAGTCGTTTTCAACACAAGTGCAAATTTATATGCGTGGGTAAGTGTATTATTGAATATACTAAACGGAAGTGTTGATTGATTTATTGCTTTGTTATTTTCTAACTGAAAGAACGTGCTTATGAAAGCTAGAATTTAATCTAAACGGAGATCGGTTAAAAGATTGTTTGAAACCGATAATTATACTTATAATACAAAATGCAATTATTAATATAGTATTTGAGATATTTTTGTGTATAGAAAATATCATAAATTGTATTTCTAAATTAAAACTAACTAAAAAAATTTTTATAAGTAAAGCTTGGAGGCATTTAAATCAATACTTAATTTTTATAGAACTAGGGAATAAACGAATATTACACAATTTATCAGGTAAAAATGTGGCGCTGATTAAATTCGCATTCCGCCTTGATAGTACTCTTACTATAGGATAAAGACAGTATGTGTAAAACGTTAAGTTTGAATTCCACTAAAGAATGGTTCTAGCGGTAGTTTCTGTTTCTATAAAAGAGCACATACTTCTAAGGTCCGTTACTTGTTATTCCAAGGCTACCTGTGTACCAAAATGTTAACTAAGTTCTGGAATTTTAAAAGCCTTTAACTCTCAGTTCCAGACTTTTGCTAAGCCTTGTGACCTATTTCTTCATATCATCAGTACAGTGGTTCATACAGATTCCGGGTATCTTTGATTAATCATACCCAAAACTCCACTACAATTATACAAAAGATGTACGGTAAGGTTTTTAAACTATTAATCTATTTAGACGGAAGAGAAGAAGCTGTTGAGTAAAGCATATGGCAATAAGAAGACATTTACCTTGCCTGAGTTTTTGCATGCTTTACTTTATCTGTAGGAAAGCCAATTATATGAAGCAAAATTGGTGCTGGTATGTGTTTTAAAACTCAGCTCAGAAAACTAGAAAATGCTAAGCATAATATGTACGTACTAAAGTTTCAGATCGAAAGAAACTAGTATCAGGTTTAAAAATTTATTGTAAGAAAGTTTAAGCTTTTTTATAAGAAAATAGTCCGATTAGCGCTTTTCAGTACTGTATCAGCAAAGAATTAAGCCAGATTTTGTATATATTGGGTACATTTTCCTCGTCGATAATGGTTCGAAGACCGAAAATTAAATCCATCTACCGTCTTATTCACAACTATCCGATTACGTCCCGGAATTCAGTATGAGTTAATCTAGATTCTGATGGAGGGCTGTTGCAAGAAGTGAACACATTTCAGAACTATTAAAGTTGTAAACGGTCCATTGTAAGGACTGTACCAACAGATGTACCCCTTTGGGAACAATATTAATGTTATATCTAGCCTTCGTAATAATAAAACCAATTTTTACCTGAAAGACAGTCGGCCATTTACCCATTGGTACCACTATTTTCACTATTCGCTACCAAATACATCGAGTTTCTACAATTGAAAATTAATCTGCCCCAACACTCTCAGCCAAAATAATACCTTTATATTTTTTACCGAATCTTAATTTACTCAGACTCTTCGGTTGGTTGGTTTAATAGATGATGCTTACAACTAAACACTACCTAAAGTAGATAGATACGAAGAGTGCTGATGACGGTCGTAGCTGTCTAGAAAATGTGCATTCCGCTCCTGCTGATGTCTAAAAATTAAATTTTCCAAATTTTTCTTTAATAATACTACCTAATTTGTAATTTAATTTATTCTTTCTTAGAAGGAATAGAACGAACTCAATCTTGACTACAAATTTCATTGTGTTGTTTATTATTTTTATGATTGTTAAAAAAAAAGAAAACAAATCATTAAAATCCGATGACTAAAATAATTATTTGCATGGTTTTAGTCATTCTAAACTTAATTTGTTTATTATATACATATATTGTGTTGAAAAATAATATGTTATTTTGGAACACTTATAAAATTTTGGTTGTGGTTTGAAGTTAAACAAAAATGATATAGTTAGACCCAATTATGTTGCATTTTGGGGGCGTAGTAACCATTTAATGGTAAAGTTTTATCTAAGTTTTATCTAGTCGTTTTAAAAACAACTTACTTTTGTCCATCGCACTCATATGTTGAATATGTGGTTTTTGTGGCCATACTACATCCTTCGGTTTTCTCTGCGTGCACCTAATATTAGTACTATTTCCAAAAAAAAAAAACAAAAAATTTTACATCTATTTTTGGTAATTTTTTTTTAAAGATTCCCACAAATTCAAGTAATATATGTTTCAGGCATGTGTAGAAATTGTACTGACATGTACTAAATATTTTTTTGTTTACTTGGTGTTGCTATTTTATCGTGGGTCTTCTCCTTTATTTTATGTCATGTACTGATACATATTAAATAAAGATTTCTTGTTTTTTTATGATTTTTGTATATACCAAAACCGAGTACAAGACTTTTTAAGCTGTTGTGATTTATATCGAGCACTGCGTGCAATGAATAAACAAATAACATATGCACAAATGCATTTACTTCTATTTTATTTTATATTTATTTTAATATTTAACAGTAGGTTTTAAACAGAAATTTCACTTGGAATATTTGGCATACAGAAACAATGGTTACATGCTTAAAATTGAGTATAAAGAAGAGCTGATTCTGGAAAGGCAGATAGTAAGAGCTACAATTTTAAATAAATTAAAAAATTAAAACACTAGAAAGTGGTCTGTTACAAGATGAAAAAAAAAAATAATAACATAGCAAAAAACCAAAGTACAAATACAAAGCGACATGGAGAGACAGAATCAACGAAGTGTGAAACATATTATGTTTGCATTTTTTATTGGTAATACAAAAAGGGATTGCTTACTGTAGTATGCAGCAGTGTTGGGATTTGACAATGTATAAATTGTACCGCTCCTCGATAAAAAAAAGTGATTCTAGGGTATTATACTAAGGTATTATAAAGTATAATAATTGACCTTAATTCCTTGAATTATTGTTTTCGTGTTGCTAATTTATGTACTTTTATGTACAATTATTTGGCCAAAATACCTATTTTATAAGCAAAGGTATTAGTATTTTACCAGCATGATTTCCAGAATATGCTTGAAACTTCACCAAAGAAACCGCATCTTAATTCGATAGATTAATTTGGAGTTATTTGGAATAATAACTAACGAGTCATATTATTACCAAAAAGTCCTTACGACTTCTCTCTAGAGAGAATAGAAAAATATATCAGCTGGAAACGGATTGAGGCGATTCAAATAAGTTAAAACGCAGTATTTCTACAGAAAGGTCTTGTTACTAAATTACATATTACTGATATGAAAAAGTTATCAAACTAAATAATAATAAATTAGTCAAGTGCGAGTTAGACTCATACACTTAGGGCTCCGTACTATGTTTAGTACAACTTTAAAAATTCAAGTTGTTAATTTTTTCATGTCTTATTTTTTCATGTCTTAATTTTAAAATTAAAGACATAATTGCATCACTGTTGGAACACCCTTTAAATTTTAGGAATTTTTGTTATAGCGGCCATGGTAATACACTATCTATAGAAATATACATGCGCCTACCTATTGCGGTTCAAAAAATAAGGTAATATACGTGAAAAACATGTCACTGATGGAACACTTTAGATATTAGTAATTTTTACAGCGGACGAAGTACAACATCTAGTGTAAACATTTAAAGAGTCTACCTATTACGGTTCAAAAAATAAGGCTATTTACGTACAAATCATGTCTCTGTCGGAACACCCTTTAATTTTGTTATTTGCTATGGCGGCTATATCAATTCTCTTTGTACGAATATATCAAGAGTCTACCTATTACTATTAAAAAAACAAGTTACTATAAGTGAAAAACATGTCACTGTCAGAACACCCTTTAATTTTTAGTAATTCTCATAACGGCCATTGCAACACATCTTCTATACAATCTGGAAGAATCTACTTATTAAGGTTCAAAAAATATGTCGTTATCCATGGAAAACATGTCACTGTCGAAAAACCCTTTAAATTTTTATTGTTTTTATAGGGGTCATAGTAATACACCATTTGTGAAAATTTCAAGAGACTATCTATTATGGTTAAAAAATTAATCAATATGCATGCAAATCACCTATTATCCTGCAATACCTATGCCATATACAAAAAAATCACGTCACTAACGGAACACCCTTTAATTTTTAGGTTTAATATTGTATACTTGCTTAAAACGCGAACATAGTTTACATCACTGCAAATTTTAAGTGGTTGCTTCCTATATCTCAAGAAATAAAGATATAAAGGCAAATAACACGTCACTTTCGGAACACCTTATAAGTTTTAGTATTTATTGCTATAGTGGCCATAGTTATACGCCTTCTGTGAAAATTTCAAGAGTCTACCTATTATGGTTCAAAACTTAGGCCTTACACATCCAAATCACACCACTATCGGAGCACCGTTTAATTTTTAGGTTTATTTTTTATTGTTGTTTATAAAGCGAACTAAGTTTTAATTACTGCTTGCATATTTTTAGTGTATTCATCCTACAGTTGAAGAAAAAATCACATATTCGTAAATAACACCTCTCTAACGCAACACCCTATAAGATTTAGTATTTCCTACTATAGCGGTCACAGCTATTCATCATCTGTGAAAATTTCAAGAGTCGGTTTACGGTTCCAGAGATAAAAGGCGGTGACAGACGGACAGACATTGTAGCGAAAACAATAGGGTTACGTTTTTACACTTTGTGTACGGAACCCTAAAAATCATGAACGGGTTGATGAACTTTGAAATTGGAAATGTTTGTTATTGTAAGAAAAAGATATTGACTAAATAAAAAAATTTATTGAATATATTTTATATAAAATTGTACCAAAAAAGTATAAAGTGTACCAGTGTACCACTGATGTGACGATTGTACCAAATTTGGTAAAATTTTACCACAAATCCCAACACTGGTATGCAGTTGTGTTAATAAAACTAGTAGACCACAATTCCGGTATACATAGGAACACATATGAAAATAGTTTTAAAAACAAGAGTAGTTTCTCTTAATGTGGCTACCATTTTTTTTATATAGAAGAGAAATAACAATCAGACAATTAAGCCGATAGCCTTAGTTGCTAGTGCTAATTTCCTTTTAGTTATAATTTTAATTATAATTAAAATAAATAAAATAATAAATAATCAGACAATTAATGATTGTATTAATCGTGTTACTTTTACCTATTTTCGATTTGTTAGGAGTACATTAGTAAATCTTCACTTTCGGTAATACTACAATTGCACGTTATGTTTATTTTTAGACGAGTGATGCAGCGCCTCTGGTGTTATTTAAGCGTGTTAGTTTGAAGCTAGTATCCTGCCAATATTTTGTTCGATTTTGCTTTGAAAGCAATTCACGCCATTTTAAGACATTTATAGTGCTTGGGTTATGGTTGGTATCCATGCCCGGGTACAATTCTAACATTTATATAATGTTCTAAAATTATTGTAAAGTTCTGTAAACAGTGTTATAAATGTACCGCTTTTAAAAACAAAAGGCGCTGTCAAGTTTGCCTTTAAATCGGTTAAATTTCGTACTTTCACTAATTTTTCTCTATTTCCTCCCTGAAATGATACATTTTTACGGATTTTTTTTTTTTCTATTTGATTCAAGATAGTAAGGTACCTCCTCACAAAATTTTATTAAAATTTTACAGGTAGTTTTTACTTGAGGCAAACACAGCCAGACGGACAGACAGCTATACTACCAGCAACAAAATTTGCAAAAAAAAAAAAAATCATGTAATTCAGTTTTAATTAAATGTATAGATGCAAAGATTTTACTTTGTCGGCGATTTCGTGCTATATGGTAATGGTGGCGA
>CATIVE010000565.1:0-17160 GCA_949628195.1 Phasia obesa
TTTTTGTCTCTGCTAGTTAAATTTGAATTTATCTTCACACACTTAAAATAATAAGAAAATGTAAAATAAAAAAATTGGCGGTCACCCTTATTTTCCGAGTTATGGAATTGAACATATTTGGTCAACATGGGTATCATTTTAAAGCTTTTGAAAATATCCATCGAATGGTGCTAAAATTTAAAAAAAAATTAACTCATTAAGAACTGAATTATTTGTTTTTTTCGATTTTTTATAGTAATACACTATTAAATACATCAGTTTCTCAATTTTAAATATTATGTTTTTTTCTAAACACCAACACCGGCTTCGCTTAGAAAAGTTTTCCAGCATAGGCGGCCTTCGGCCGGGCGGAAGGATTTTCTCCTCTATGGTATGACCAACACCGGCTTCGCTTACTAAAGTTTTCCTGCATAGCAGGCCTTCAGCCGGGCGCTAGGATTTTCTCCGCTATGGTATAACCAACACCTCCTTCGCTTACTAAAGTTTTCCTTCATAGCCGGCCTTCGGCAGATCGCAAGAATTTTCTTCTCTGTGGTATAACAAACTCCGGCTTCGCTTACTAAAGTTTTCCTGCATAGCCGGCCTTCGGCCGGGCGCAAGGATTTTCTCCTCTATGGTATAAGCAACACCGGCTTCGCTTACTAAAGTTTTCCTGCATAGCAGGCCTTCGGCCGGGAGCAAAGATTTTCTCCTCTATGGTATATCTAACACTTCCCTTTCTAAAGGTTTTCTACGTACTATACACATATTTTCATAAAAAAAAGTCATTGGTTCCTAATAGGTAAATTTTTTTTTATAAAATTTGAGCACCACGTGATAGATATTTCCAATGATTAAAATGATACCCATATTGACCTAATTTGTTCAAAAATGTAGTGTACAATCACAGTTTTTATGAAAAGTTCAGAGGCCACTAACTCGGAAAGTAAGGGCGACCGCCAATTTTTTTATTTTACATTTTCTTATTATTTTTTAATTCTCTATCACCCTGTGTAATTTTTTTTTTTTAATTGTTGCTGCTTCACGGAACTAGACTTAAGCCTAAGCTTAAGAAATAGACATAAACGTAAAAAATACGTCACTTTCGGAGCACCCTATAAAGTTTAGTATTTTTTGCGATAGCAGCCACAGTTTTACGTCTTCTGTGAAAATTTAAAAGTCTACCTATTATGGTTCAAAATTTAGGCCATATACATGCAATTTACCACACTATCGGAACCCGTTAATTTTAAGCGAGCTAAGTTTAAATTACAGTTTGTAAATTTTAGGTGTATGCCTCCTACAGTTCAAAAGATAAACACATATACTTGAATAACACGGCACACCCTATAAGTTTTTGTATTTGTTGCTATTGCGGCAACAGTTATACATCTCATGTGAAAATTTCAAGAGCCTAGCTATTACGGTTTCAGAGATAAAAGGCGCTGACAGACGGACGGACACAAGAGGATACTTTTTTAAATTTTTATGACGTGTCCGTAATCTAGATTTGTTCCATAAAATGTTTTTTTCATGAAGTTTGACTTTTGTGGAGACATGTTGATGTCTATTGGAGACGGGTGGTAACTATTCAAACCAAAACAGCTAAACAAAAATGGCTTAATCTAAGAAAGAAAATAAAAAACAAGGAATGCAGGGCCATGAGAAAATGACCTTACTCTTTGGTCACGGTTAATATACACATGAAATAAAACATTTGTATAAGTAGTTGGATATAGAAAGAAAAAAAATTAATATTTGGTAAAAAATCATTAACTTAATATTTTTACAAACCTGCGTTTGCTATTCATTTTTCCATATGCAATTATACATAGAGCAGCCGAGATGCCTGTTAAGCCTACAATGGCATATTGATTTTCGCGCAATTTACTTAAAGCGGGAGCCATTCCAACTTGGTTAAGAGCCGAGTAAGTGATAAATCAATATTTATCTGCTTTTATAACAACTATTTATAATATCTAATTGTAATAATTTTTATAACAATGACGTTTTCGTTTTAGATAGTTAATTAAAAAAAAACTTTTTGTGCACACACACGTACACTACTTTCTTGTTTAAACAATTAAAATTTTCACTTGTATTTAGCTGCTGTTGTAGTAGCTTCTTGTGAGTGAATTGCCAGTTTTTATATAATTTATCCGCTCCCCTTTCTTTTTTAATTTCTTTTTTTTGTTTAATAATTCTTCTTTTTTATTCTTTGTTTTCTAAACGATTATAACTTACACAAAAAAATAAAAAATTTAAACAAATTTTTGTATTTATTATCTTAGTTGCACTAGAATTAGTATAAAAGGAAAAAAAATAAATGTTTTTTAACTTAACAATTCATCATATCACAAATCCACTGCACTAACTACACACCACAGATAACTAATTTGTGCTAAACACATCTGACTGAATTGCTTTAATGGGGAATGTTTTTTTCTAGTGGCTCCAAAAAAAGTTAGCAGATTGTTTAAACCAAGGCGAATTCATAACCAGGGCTGCCAGAATATTTTGATGAAAAATCTGCACTTTTTGGGGAAAAAAATCGGCATTTTCAGCACTGCACTAAGTAATTATCGAGGTTTTATTAAATTTTTATTATTAACCAAGGAAATAACAAATCCTAATAGTTTTATGAATTTTATAAACATAAAGATACAAATAAATTCCAAGTTTTTTATGATTTATAAACATAAACACATTTTTTAAAAATATAGATAATAAAATAATTTAAGTTAGTTTTACAAGCTTAAACATACGTTACGTATACAGTTATGAATACATTTCAGAATTTAACATTTTTCTAAATCGTATAGAATTTGAGTGTCAACACATTTGGATTTATTAAGTTTTAATTAATCTTTAGAATAAAGAATTCCTTTTATAGTTTCATTTGCTAAGGAACATCGATATTTTGTTTTACTTAAATTCACAGCACTAAATATTTGTTCGACATTTGCTGATAAATGTGGCGTAATCATAATTTGTTTCACAAAATTTCTTAAAATTGAAAAAGCTTTATTTCAGAAATTATTTTCCAAAAATTATATAAATTATTTTCAGTTCTTGTATTTTTTAGATTTCAAATCTAACGCTTGTTTTTTATTTTCAGCCATAAAATTCAGAAAAGCCTTAAGGATAATGAAAATAGTTTAAGTTTGTTATTCATTATAAAATATGGATTTATTAAACTTAGCAATTAAAAGTTAATTTCAAAATCGAACCGTTTCCGTATTTGCGTGAGCATTTCTATATAAAATTTATATAGTTATAATAATATTGTGAATTTCAGATTTGCTTAATTTAGATTTTCATATTAAATCTTTAGCAAAAATTCCTAGGTTGAAATTATTTACATTTGTGTTTTTTACAGAAAGAAAACTATTTTTTTTTTTATTTATTTGAGTCTATGGATTTGATATTCTTACATACATTTAAATGGATTAAAAATAATTTTTATATAATATATAATTTTTATATCTTCAATTCAAAAAAAAAAATGTTCTTGCAACAAAATCCCTATAAGAAGCAGATAAAACAGAAGATATAATGACCAAGTTCGGTATTAAGGACCCTTAAACTTTATTGGGTTTAATAATGTTTTAATTTTTTCAGTTTCCTGGTTAATCGCAATAGTTTGGGTTTTACAAAGTTATGAACTTAGAAACAACAAGAATTTTGTTTAAACCCCCTTTCAAATTCATCTTAATTTTATGCTTGCCATCAAAGATTTTCGATCCTTTTCCATGCACAAATATTACCAATTCTGAACCAAACGAAAGCCAAACAGTCACTTGCTAAAAATGTCCAGCACTTCGCAATGATTTCCTCTTCTGTAGTATGACTAACACCGGCTTTGCTTGTTAAAGATTTTCTGCTTACTAAAGAAAAATACTCCGCCACAAAAAAATTGCATAATTCTACGTTTGACGATTTTGAGCCTGCGTCCGGTTAACGGAAAAATACCGAACAAACATACATATACTGTATACTGTATAAATGTATATCCGTATATCCAAATAAAATTTTATTTGATGCAGATAAATATTTTATATAATAGTACATATACACTACAGCGAAATCCAGTAGATTTGAACTGAAATCTTATTTAAAATCTACATCGTTTACACTGCATTTTTTTGACAAAAATAAGATTTTTATATCAAGATTTCATTGATTTACCTTTTGTTTTAGTTAGCACTTCATTTATATTTTTAATTTTATTTATAATTGCCATTTTTTTATTATTCAGGATGGAAAATGATTTTGAAAACGAATCGATTTTAAAACGATTTTGTTGTATAAATATTAGTTTGTACTAATTTTTAATTTTTTTAATATGTTTTTCTAAATTCCTCATTGTTGTTTGAAATTAATTCTCTAAATCGATCGAAATTCACATCACCCTTTAAAAAAGATCGTTCTAAAATCGATCGTTTTTCATCACATATATACCTGATTCTATCACAATTTTGTAGCTTTTTATAAATTTTAATTTTTGTTTTTTAAATAAAATGTCATTTGTTCTTGTACAGCGTAATATTTTAACATTAAAATTTTTCTTTTTGAAATTCCACTTACGTTGCAAGTATGTACTTCGGTCTGTTGGTACTGCACTATTGGCATAGCACTAGGCAATAAATACAGCGCTCGGTATTCTGAAGAAATATCAGAAAAGTGTATTTATTTGCATTAACAGAAGAATAATTGAAACAAATGTTAATAAAACAAGTAAGAGTCTATATTTGGCCGTGCCGAATCTTCTATACCCTTCACCACGGTGATTTTATTTATACAGACATGTACAGTAAGGTGGAACGAAAAAATAATTTTTCAATTTCAATATGTAAGTGATAAAAAGCTGTCATTTGCTATTGTTAAGTCAATTGTAAAGTTTGATCCAGATTGGATAAGGGTAAGAGGTGCCGCAAAGCCAAATGCCGCACATCAAAATATATTGAAATTTAGCAAAATGCAATACATTTGGATCTGTATTATATTATAGAAATAAAAGGACTATTGTAAGTACATTAAATACGTTTTAGTCAAAGAAAAATCATTACAATATCATCTACCAGCATCTTACTACAACAATGAAAAAAAAATACACATATTTTTCAGGTTTTTATACCCCATTTAGGTTTTAAAACGTGAAAAAAGGTTATAAAATGACCATGGATAACAAATTTTTATGTTTTGCATTATTTTAGGATTATTTTTAATGAAATTTAAATAATAATACATATTAAAAACCACAAATAAAATAAAAAATATAACTATATAAGATGTAAAGACAAAAAATGTGTTAAAGGCTTCTTCGGCACCTCAAGATGTAGTTCTATCGCAATAAAAATTTATAGAATAACTTCTCACATAAAAAGACAAATTTTATTACTATTAGAGTGGGTAATACAAAAAATATTTTTGGCCATATACCGACGTTCCAGCCTAATGTACAGCATTATCCATATTGTTGACTCTACACAAATTAAAATAAGTCGCATGAGAAAAAACTCATTATTCTCATACAAAATAAGTCGTATGAGAAAAAACTCAAATTCCATTGGCTTAATGATATTGAAGACATAATGATATTGAACACGACAGCTATATCGTAAACTCCGACATTGTTGTAGAAATATCTATTTTGCTTTTATAAAATTAAATAACTTTTTCAAAAAATAATAATTATTTTCTCAAAAACTTTGTGTTTGTATATGAACAAGGTATATTTATTTTACTAGGTAGTGGCGTCCCTACAACAAATACAACAATACAAGAACAACATGTATGTGTTTTATTGCCTTTTCACTTCTACACTATAAAATTTCTGAACACATACAACTTTTGACATGTCGAACTACTAAATCAGCTGGGCGGACGACACTACCTAGTAAGATAAATATACCTTGTATATGAATTTGTAATTTATAATTTTGTGACATTTTCTTTGGTTAAATAAAATAAAATTGTCGCATAGAAAACTAGAAATTAGCCTAATTTGACTACATCCACAAGTGTGGTCGCGTACCCATGTAGGTTTGCTGGCTTCAAAATTATCGTTTGAACGTGTTTATTTATTATTTTTTTTTTTTTGAAAGTTCGTAGTCGGTATCCTGATGCTGTCTATTTGTTTAATGGATCTAGGTTTTAAAACAGAGATCTCATCTATTTAAGAATCAAACGCATTTAAAAAACTATGTTACTGTATAAACATATACAGTCTGTCAAGGAATTGTTTTTACATAGTGAAAAAAGTTTTGGTATTGAGTTTTATGATAGAAAATGTTGTTTTCTTTATTATTTTTATTAATTTTTTTACTAAATTAATTTCATCTATATGTAAACTTACGAATAAAATCAAAAAAGAAAACCCAGAAATAATAAGGATAAAAAACAGAAACACTTCCGGAATTTTGCTGTCAAGAACCGTTTCTTGGGAAACTGTCACGCTACATTCTTCTCTTAGTTAACTTGAAAGTCTTCTTGTGGATACCAAAGGGTTTTCGTCACTCGACTTTCGAAAAAAATATGGTTGACCAAAAAAAATTAACAGTAATATAAAAATAACCACAAGTACAAAAATTGTAAAAACAATTTCTTGACAACTCAATTTTGGTGTATCTTTTGTTTTTCTTAATTATATTGCGGCTTTTTTATATTTTTTGTTGTTGTTTGTTAGTTAATATATAGATAAAATGGAATTAATAAAAAAAACTAATTTAAACATTAACAGGACCGTTATACAAATGAAACATTTTGATCTCGTTTTTAAATATAAAGACATCCTAGTAGTCGACAGGTTTAGAAATAATCGTTACAGCAAGGAACAATCGCCTTTTTAGGGTTCCGTACACAAAGTGTAAAAACGAAACCCTATTGTTTTCGCTACAATGTCTGTCCTTCTGTCCGTCTGTCAGCGCCTTTTATCTAGTGGACATAGTTATACACCTCCTGTAAAAATTCAAGATTCCACATATTCATTCAAAACTTAGGATATATACATGCAAATCACGTCACTATTGGAACACCCTTTAATATTTAAGTTCAATTTTGTATACTTGTTTATAAAACAAACATAGTTTTAATTACAGTCTGCAAATTGTAAGTGGTTTCCTCTTACAGCTCAAAAAAAAAGACATAAACGTAAATAACACGTCACTTTAGGAACACCCTACGTTTTAGTATTTTTTGCTATTGTGGCCGCAGTTATACACTTTTGGTAAAATTTTCAAGATTCTACCTATTATGGTTCAAAACTTAGGCCTTACACATACAAAGCACACCACTATCGGAACACCCTTTAATTTTTAGGTTTATTTTTTTAGACTTGTTTATAAAGCGAAATAAGTTTTAATTACTGTTTGTAGGAAATAAACACATATTCGTAAATAACACCTCTCTATTGGAACACCCTATAAGTTTTAGTATTTTTTGCTATAGCGACCATAGTTGTACACCTTTGGTAAAATTTTCATGAGTCTACCTATTATAGTTCAAAACTTAGGCCTTAAACATGCAAATCACTTCACTATCGGAACACCCTTTAATTTTTAGGTTTATTTTTTTCAGACTTGTTTATATAGCGAACTAATTTTAATTTAGTGCTTGCATATTTTTAGTGAATTCCTCCTACAGTTCAAGAAATAAGCACATATTCTTGAATAACACCTCTCTATCGGAACACCCTATAAGTTTTAGTATTTGCTAGTATAGCGGTCACAGTTATATACTTACTGTGAAAATTTCAAGCGCCTACCTATTACGGTTCAAAACTTAGCCCTTATACATGCAAATCACTCTACTATCGGAACACCCTTTAATTTTTAGGTTTATTTTTTTATACTTGTTTATATAGCGAACTAAGGTTTAATTACTGCTTACATATTTTTCGTGTATGCCTCCTACAGCTCAATTAATAAACACATATTTGTGAATAACACCTCTCTATCGGAACACCCTATAAATTTTAATATTTGTTGCTATAGCGGCAATAACTATACATCATCTGTGAAAATTTCAAGAGTCTACCTATTACGGTTCCAGAGATAAAAGGCGCTGACAGACGGACAGACGTTGTAGCGAAAATAATAGGGTTTCGTTTTTACCCTTTGTGTACGGAACCCTAAAAATTGAAGGTTTTTCCGCCAGTGACGTGATTTGCATGTATAAAGCCTTATTTCTTGAACCGTAACAGGTAGACTCTTGAAATTTTGTACAGAAGATGTGTTGCCACGGCCGATATGACAATTACTAAAAATTAAAGGGTGTTCCGACAGTGACATGTTTTTCACTTACAGTGACTTATTTTTTAATCGCAATAAGTAGACTCTTAATATATTTATAGAAAGGAAGTTGCCATGGCCACTATAATGAATAATAAAATTAAAGGGTGTTCCGACAGTGACAAGATTTTATAAACCGTAATAGATACCCTCTTGAAATGTTTACAGTAGATGTGTTACTTCGGCCGCTATTAAAAATACTTAAAATTGAAGTGTGTCCATTAGTAACGTGTTTTTCACGAATATTACCTTATTTTTTCAACCGCAATAGGTAGGCTCCTGATATTTTAATAGAAAGTGTATTACCATGGCCGCTATAAAATCAATTACATATTAAAATTTAAAAGGTGTTCTAATTATGATGCAATTTTCGCGAATATTACTTTAATTTTAAAATTTAAGGGTGTCCCATAAGACATAAAGAAGTAAACAACTGGAATTTTTAAATTATACTGAACATAGTACGGAACCCTACGTGTGTGAGTATAACTCGCACTTGACTAATGTTTTTATTTTGTGTTGCATTGTAAGCAATGGTTTCTTTCGAGTTACATTTGATAAATACCCGTTCTACTGAAAGACTTGCCTTACCGTTTCGTGGGAAACTGTCACGCTACATTCTTCTCTTAGTTAACTTGAAAGTCTTCTTGTGGATACCAAAGGGTTTTCGTCACTCGACTTTCGAAAAAAGTATGGTTGACCAAAAAAAATTAACAGTAATATAAAAATAACCCCAAGTACAAAAATTGTAAAAACAATTTCTTGAAAACTCAATTTTGGTGTTTCTTTTGTTTTTCTTCATTTTCTTAATTATATTGCGGCTTTTTTTCTATTTTTTGTTGTTGTTTGTTAGTTAATATATAGATAAAATGGAATTAATAAAAAAAACTAATTTAAACATTAAAAAGACGCTATGCCTTTCTGATAAAAAGCCAAAAACAAAGTATTTTTCATTATGTAAAAAGAATTCATTGACAGAAAGTACATATTCTTACTATTTAAAATATGTTATGTTACACTCATGATATTCAATTTGAAAGAAATATTGAATTTGTTTTTAATTATTTCAAAAATTGTTTGCAAAAATATTTTTTGGAAAATCTTAAAAAAAAAATTCTATAATTTCTATTATTTTTTTTTAATTTTATTTTTATTTTTTTTTTTTAATTTAGGACCTGTCTGTAATCTATATTGAGTTAGAATGGTCAGGCAAAATAAAAAAAAAATCCTTAAAATTTTTTCTGATATTGACCCCTTTTAATTGCTCCTGTTTACCAGTGGGCACCTTGTGGGTTCATTGGCGACCTTTCTATAATGGTCTTTAATACAAATCAAAGAAGAAAAACCCAACCAACCTAAAAATAAACAAAAATCGCCCCCCGCAGGGGGTTATTGATCCCCTGCGGTCTAATATTTATTTGACAAAAAAAAAATCAAATGAGAACCATTAAAGCCGAACAAATGAAAAAAAACGTGGCCAGTGGTAAAGGCAATAAAAAAAATTTTGAAATTATTTAAAACAAGGGTTGACCACGTGATTTAACCACCACGAGTGATTATAATATTTACTTAACACTTATTTCTTATTTTAATTTTGTTAATGGTAGAAAATTTCCTTTATTGACTACAAAAAGAGTTTGCCAAATAAAAAACTTGATATTTATTGTTACACAAAATCGAATAATTTATTTGTCAATACGTATGCATTTCGGACAGACTTGCTGTCCATCATCAGCGACGCGCAACTGCAGTTACGTATTGAAAAATAAATTATTCGATTTTGTGTAACAATAAATATCAAGTTTTTTATTTGGCAAACTCTTTTTGTAGTCAATAAGGAAATTTTCTATCATTAACAAAATTAAAATCGTTCGACTACAAACCAAATGGTTCAACTATTTGATAATTAATAGTGTTTTTTATAAATTCTTATGACTTATTTCTTAACCCCTTTAAGATAAGATTTATTTGAAAATAAATTTCAAATTTATAACAATTTTAAAATTTATAAACAAAAATTTCAAAAAACAAACGGACTTTTATAATAAAAAGCAAAAAACTTTTGACAGCTTGTATACACAAAACAAAGTCAAAGAAAAAAACATTCAGTTCACGCAGTGCTGCCACCTAGTAAAATGAATTCGTGTTTATTGTGCAATGTAAGGCAAATCCATTATCATGTGAAAGCGAGACGACTACAAATACAACAATAAAAAACAACATGTATTTTGTTTTTGTTTGGTCGGCTGCCTCTGTCAAAATAAACTAATTCGCCTTAATTAATATCAAAGCAAAATGTAAAAAAATAGCTATGTTCGCTTACTTTTAAAGAAGAAACTTCCAACATTTATGAAAAATATTGAATTGAATTATTTTTTTATACAATAATAATTTAAGGGCTTATTAATCTTATGTGTAAAGATCCCTGAAAGATGTTAAAAAGACCTCCAATGTTTCTAGAGCTGCATGACTAGCAAACAATAAAAAATAAATTTATTAACTATTTTTAATTAAAGAACAAAACTTATGTGTTTTTTTATTTTTACTTAAAGAAACAAACGAAGAAAAAAAGACCTACAAAAATAAAAAGCATAAAAAATGAATCTTGACCCACCGCAGTTTATTTAAATTGTTAAAATGTTGTAAAAATTTGTGTTATGTGTTATTTTATTCTATTGTGTATTAATATGTAACGCCTTTTTTAAATTTTTTTTCATTTCAATTTTGATTTTGTTTTCAATATTGTTTCTAAATAAACAAATTTTGAAAGAACCAGCCGGCAAAAAACGTAAACAAACAAATATCAGCTGGGCTATCAACACCACCTGATATAAATTCGCCCTGGTGCCATGAGCATAGCTGCCAGATTTTTTAGAGGTAATATCATCATATTTTTGGGAAAAATCGTCATTATCGTCAAAATAGCTAATTGGAATCTTCATAGAAACGTGAAATTAAAAAAAAGGTTTTTACGAATAAAACATATACGTATATCACTGTTTATCGTTATAATGGTATGTGCTCTAATGACATTATCGTCAAAATAGCTAATTGAAATCGTCATAGAAACGTCAAACTAAAAAAAAGGTTTTTACGAATAAAGCATATACATACGTATATCACTGTTTATCGTTATAATGGTATGTGCTCTAATTAAATTAGGGAACTTGTTCCCGATACCCGCACATTTTTACGTTTAACACGCTTTTCGTTTAGAGCGCATCCATTTGTGGTCGAATGGCCAGTGAATCGCACTACGCATTACAGGGAAAATTCTATTTTTAGCAGAACTGTTCGTATGTGGAGGTTTTGCTGTCACTTTCAATGTAGGAAAATTCAAGTCGAATGTCCACAAACACTGTTCCCTCTTTCCTCCTTCCCATAATTTCCTAGTTCTGGCACAATGCAGTGCATGAGTAGGGGTCATCCCGAGTGTTGGCCAAAAAAAATATAACAAAAACAAACTCTTAAATCAATAAGTTTTATTAATAAAACAGCAGTCTTTATGATATTTTTTTTTTGTTGAAAAATCTCTTTTTTACCTGGTGCAAATATTCTGTAACTCCCGTAGCTAAAGCTATCGCTAAAATTCTAACAATTCATTAAAAAATTACGCGGATTCTTACATATTTTAAATAATGAAACATCGTACCGCTGCTATTTTAATTTTCTCTCCCAATAATAAAACATGTGTTGCTTAAACAAAAATTGTAAGTGTGGAACGGGACATAATAATTTCTAAAATATATTTTAGAGAACTTAAGTACATTTTATTTTTTTAATTTAAATTACTTAAAATCAACTATGCATTGTTAATATTATCAATATTTGCAGCAAATGAAAAATATCTTTAATTGTTCGTACAACTTTAAAATCATGACAAACGCAGTTTGATTTTTGGGTTTATTTCTCATAGACTTAAAATATAGTCATCTCTTCGGTGCTTCGGATTCATATCTTCAGACTATATTCCATGTCAGAGATTCTACCGATGACGGAAGAGTAAAGCTGAAAGTCCATACCACGCATTCTTCGCGTACGCGCTTTGTATGCTTTTCATACTTTATACGCGTTCTATGTTTTTCAAACTTCAAGTTACATGCAACGCTTTTTATGCGTCAAGTGTAAATGAAGTAAAAACAATTTTTGCTAAAATAGAGAGTGAAATAGGAATTTTAAAATAATTTTTGGAATTCATTAAATTTATGCACATAATATTTTGTGCAAAAATCATTAATTAGCTTCTGAATTACAGTTGTTTAATAAATTGATATAATTAAAAAAACATAACAGAGATGAGACTAAGTACGTAAAAGTAATCGAAAACTAAAATGAAAATTTTTTTGATGAAAGAATTGTTGTAAAAATGTATTTTAATGAATTTTATACTTTAAGATATTTGTAAACTTTATTACAAAATGCTTTCTTTTAAGAAAAAAAACTTTTTAATACAAAAATACATAAAAATTTAATCAATGACACAAACATATTTATCGATAGCGTTGTAAATAGAATATAATTTACCATCCTTGGCTATGAAAACAGCGCTTGCGAAGCGTCGAAAAGTAGAAAGTAAACCTACTTCATGCGTTCTATGCGTCTTAAGCATTCTATGCGAAGTGCTTGTAACTTGTCTCATACAATTGCACTGATCTTACTTTTTTGACTGACGGGAGTAAAGCGTGTGCGCATAGAACGCGTGGTAAGGACTTTCAGCTTAAGAACACAACGCCACATTTTTATTAAAAATCGTCAAAATTAGGGTATAAATCACCCCATCGTCAAAATGTAATTATTAGGACCCAAAATCGTCAAAATGACGATAAATCTGGCAGCTATGGTCATGAGTTGAATCAAAAAAATATTCACATATATACGATAGCTAAATATTGTGAAAACCTTAGAATATCGACAAGTATGATAAATGAAATTTTAAAATTATAATACGTTGATAAAACAAGAAACAAGTATTGTCGCAGAACTATTCTTTTTATTTGTAATGTCATCTTAGGTCTTGAGTACTTTGCCATCATGGTGAAGGTCTCTTTTGTGATTCCTAAACCAGGAAAAGACCACACAAAAGTAGAATCTTACAGACCTATAATCCTTTTATCAAACATGTCAAAGCTGTTTGAGAGAATATTAATAACTAAGCTGAATCCAATTCTTAGCGAGAAAGTATGTATTCCGAACCATCAATTCGGCTTCAGAAAACAACATAGTACGATCCAACAAACACACAGATTAGTAAATGTAATTAAAAAGACCTTTGAAGAAAGGAAATACTGTTCTGCGCTTTTTATCGACATTTCTCAAGCATTCGATAAGGTTTGACACAAAGGCATAATATATACATATGTATGTACATATATGTAAGTTAAAGCTGAACTTGCCCAATAAATTTTATTAGCTCTTAAAAAATTATTTAACGAATCGAAAGTCTACTTAAAGAAGGTGATTTTTTAAGCTCGCCACAGCTCATTGAAGCTGGAGTTCCCCAAGGTAGTATTTTGGGACCAATTTTATATTTACTGTACACATCAGATATGCCAATTAGCACCAATTAGCATTTACAAGACCATATACTTAAATTGGAAAAATGGTTAGAAAAATGGAGAATAAAGGTGAATGAATGTTTAAGTACAAATTTGGTATTTTTGTGGTTTCATGAAATTTCTTTAAGTGTTCATTTGTTACTTTTTTATCATCCTTGTTGTAAAACCTTTTTCTGTTTTCACTTGCTAAGTCGCAATTTACATAGGACAGAAACAGGGCAGACATTTTTTGAATTCTCTTTTGCTCTTGCTTAAACAATTTACATTGGACATAAACAAGACAGACAGATTTTTGCACATTTTATTTTCTGTGTTATATTCTTTACATGTTTGTGTGTTTCAAAAGAAAAAAGCGAAAAGCAGAAAAGAGAAACGAAAAAATGTCCAGTACACTAGTCATGAAATACACACTCTACCTCTTCAACCCCTTGCCTACAAATCTCGTCTGTCTGCCCATTTTTCTGTCTAATGTAAATTGCGACTAAATAAAGTAAGTTTTATAACTATAAACGTTTGATATAGTTCGTCGATTATAAGGTAAATTCTTTAAATAAAGAAAGAGAATTCGTTCTTGCCTTTTTATAATACACAAGAATTTATTGCATCCACTGGGGAATCCACTGAATATTTGGCAGTCACCTTTACGGGGAATCAACTCATATTTTCATATTTAATAAAACACATTATATAAGGTTGGTAATTGATTTTAAAGTGAGTGTTTAAAACTTAAATTAAAGAAATTCCATGCACATAAAATATATATGTACATATACGTGTATGTACATATGTGTGCCTTTACATAAAACAACAAGTGGTTATTAGTAATTGAATATTCGAACTATAATTTATTAATATTTTATATTTGTTTATCCCGGTATATAAAAAGAGTTTCTCGATAAATTAATTAATTAATTTTTTTCGCGGTTTATTAATTTGATTGTATCACGGCGAAATAAATTTATGTATTATTCTTTCCCTTCGGTCGATTTGACTACACTATTTATTTATTGTTCTTATCTAAATACTTTCTCGGCTTTGATAATTTAAACGCATCTTTTCTCTTTTTTTCAAAAAACTTTCATATTTGAGTCGAAACCGATTTGTAGAAAAATGTCGTTGACTTCCTTTGATAGTTTTACTCGCGCTGCGGTTGCCGTTTCCAAATTCGAGATGAATTTTAACAAAATTCCTGACGATGATCACCATGTATATACAGTAGAGGTGATGGTTAAAGAATTAAAATCGTTATGGGAGAAAGTTAAGACTGTATATGAAGAATGTTTAGACTATCTTCAAACATCTTCTAAAGTAAAAACGGGGGTTATAGAAATAACTGGGAGTAAATATCAAAGTACTCTAAACACTTACGTTCGTCGATCAAGCGTGATGAGTTAGAGGCCCAATCTAAGACTAGGGATCATATTAGTAGCAACGATAATGCGGCATTAGATAATTCCCATCACAATTTGCCTCTTCCACCATGCGGTATGGACATTTTCGATGGTGATTATCTTTCGTGGCCTACATTCAGAGATCTTTTCACGGCCTTGTACATAAATAATAGTAGACTTAGCAATATAGAAAATAAAACCATATTGTCTTTGTGGAAGGATTTGGATTTGTTCTTAACAGAACGGACTCAAACCTTAGATTGTATTCGTGACCTTACAAGTTTAGAAACCGACAGCAACTTCGTTGAAGGAAGGGTAAAAACTCATGTTTCTACCACAGGCTTATCTTACAATTGTATTTTATGCCCAAATGAAAGTCATGAGCTAAGATTTTGTCGTCGTTTTAAAAATTTGCCTGTTTCTGAAAGATTTTCTAATATAAAGAAGTTTAATTCCTGCATGAATTGTCTTTCAAGGTCACATAAAGTTAAAAATTGTAAAAGCGAACATAAATGTTTAATTTGTGGTAATAGACACCACATTAAGTTAAACAAATCAAAGACTTCTGAAAGAGAAGAACAAATGCCGTCGGTATCGGACGCAGCGAGCTCAAATTTAAATGGTCAAGGTTTCCGTATATCACAGAATTCGTCTGTTTTGTTGGGAACTGCTATGGTTAGCATAATTTCTCATGGTACCACGTACAGAGTAAGGGCCCTAATTGACTCAGCTTCCGAAGTTTCATTTATTTCGGAACGTCTGCGAAATCAACTGCAACTTCCGTCACATTATACGAATGTAAAGATTTCCAATGTTAATAAAGAGACTCCTACAGCTTCTAGGAAAATTTGTAAGATTCGAATTGCATCTCCAATAGATAAGAGAATTGAAATTTGGTATTTTTGTGGTTTCATGAAATTTCTTTAAGTGTTCATTTGTTACTTTTTTATCATCCTTGTTGTAAAACCTTTTTCTGTTTTCAACGAGTAAACCGCTAACAGTACTTAAATCTTGTTTGTCACTTGCTAAATAAAGTAAGTTTTATAACTATAAACGTTTGATATAGTTCATCGATTATAAGGTAAATTGTTTAAATAAAGAAAGAAAATTCGTTCTTGCCTCGGATATACGCCGAAACAATGAACAAAAATGTACTCATATAACTTGCACCCTGCGTAGGGACTCATGCCCTCCTAATCGCATAAATAACTATGTAAATGATACCGCAGCTTTCAGACGTTAAATACCTGGGTATACATCTTGATCGTCGCCTTACTTGGAAAAGACACATAGATTTCAAGTTAACACAAATGAAATTAAAAGCAGTACATCTAAATACCTTGGCTTATTGACAGAAACCCTGAGCTAAGATTGTAAACTTCTAATATCCAATTTGATCCTCAAACGAATTTGGTGTTATGGCATTCAATTATGGGGCACTGCCTCAGCTAGCAATGTAGAAAAAATTCAAATTCACCAAAATAAGATACTACATATGATTACATCTGCTCCCTGGTATATAAAAAATTCGAACATCCCCAAAGATCTAAACATGCCATCAGTCAAAGCAGTCAAGCGAAACATGCAGCAACGTATCTAAAGAAGCTTGAATCTCATCCAAACCCCTTGCTGCGTAACATTCTAAGTGAACCTGGTTACATTCTCCATTTCTTCAACCATTTTTCTAAATTGAATATGTGTTCTTGTAAATATTGTGATGCTATTTGGGGTCTTTCGTGAATGCCTAGAAGAGCTGTATCATCAGCAAATGTCGATGAGTGGATTCGGTTGCTAGTTGGCATATCCGAAGTACACAATAAATATAAAATGGGTCCCAATATACTACCTTGGAGTACTCCAGAGTCTCATTCTTTTAGTATAAAATTTCGGTTAGTTAAATAACTTTCTAGCATGTTATAAAAGTTTTTAGGCAAATTTTTCTTT